>CM034360.1:7591832-7652484 GCA_019925275.1 Mytilus edulis | reverse complement strand
GTACCGTGGACATCGTAAATCGTCACTGTATATTTCAGTGTAAGAATTTACCTATCAGAGGTAAATAAGGTACAATGAATGAATATAAACAGAAGATAAATAAAGTTATCGCCTATTTATTATTGTTATCTGGTGGTATTCCGTTGATTGTTATATGTTGTGACTGACGGTACAAGGGACTATATACAAAAGTTTTACTGTAAAAGTACTGATTAAATGTTGTTCACTTCCCTGGAACAGAGTCCACATTTATGGTGCACGAATCCATTTTGATAAGGTCCAGATTTATGGTGCAGGGGTCCATTTCGATAAGGGTAGTGTAGCAACCATCGAAAGAAAAATTCCCATTTCAGTTGTGTTGTTCAGACATTTTTGTGTTCCTTTTGATAGCACTCATAGTTTAAAGGTCAATTCAATTGTTGTATTCACAATGTTTCGTAATTTACCAAAAAACAGTTGATTTGAAAATAAAGATGCTAGCTGTACAGAGATATAAGATTTGTCAATTCTTAATTCAATTTGATACAATGTACATTGTGAACTAACCCAAACATTTAAATTTTATTGCTTTAAATTTTTTCATAATTTTTTTTAAAAACTGATACATAAAGATTTAAAATTAATTCTGACAACCTGGGACAAATTTCCCTTTTATTAATTTAATTCTAATTTTACATTATTTTATATAAAAAAGCCATCTAAAATGTTATTTAACCTGTAGGTCGATCAGATTAAGATCTATACTACAGGTACATGTATACTGTTACTTCATTCATTATGTAGTATAGCCAGGTCATGAACTTCGGTCTAATAATATCAAGATATCTATCCTACAAGTGGAACATGTAATTGTAAATACATCAATTTAATGGCCCTTTTATATATTCTAACAGGAGAACTTGTTATAGTTCTAACAATATGGGCTCTAGTTCTATATGTACAATATATAAAGTAGTCAATAGCAGAATAAAACAGTTTATGATATCCAATATGTTAACATTTCTCTCCTGTCAATTCCGAGTATACATGCATGAACTAAATTACTACATTTACAAACTATTTGGAAGCACTTGTCCTATTACTATTTATAGGTTACTGCATACTTGGGTGATACAATTAAAAATCACTTAATTTTGCTGATAAATATAATAAAGATTTCTCGTTTCTCTTGGCCCAAATATATACATGTGTATCTAAGGCACTAAATCCCTAGGCTTGAACCTCTCATGTCTGTTATTATTGTCTGGTAGATTGTCCAAACTGAATATAATGTGTGCCACTAATTAGCAACATTATATAAGTACATTGTATATCAGCTCACTTGAAAATGTTTTTTTTATCATCTTTCAATAATTGTAAAAAAATAAATAAAAAATTATGAATTCAGAGAAAATTATGTAGCAGCATTGAAGAATCCTCCTTGTCAATTTTGTAAACATTATTTCCCATACTCTATACAAATTTAATTATGTTAATCTTGAAAGTCATTAACCATATTTGCATAAACAACCTGCTCTGTAGAGATGTCTTGTTTTGAAGCACATTAGTCGATGGCCTTTAGCTATCTTTAGGTTCGCTGACCCCTAAGTCACCAATGTAAATGATTGCTGAGATCAATTAACTGGCGAACGCTATTGGATTTCTATTGGACACTCTTAATGTCATGTGTCCTCCCTTAGTAAGCTGTAGGTGAAGGTCACGCTTCATTTGAAGTCAATTTCATCGTGTGTCCTACCTCAGGGTGAAATAAAAGTCAGAAGGTAACAGCCCTGTCTGACATTATAGGGTGGAAACTCATGTCCAACCTGTAGGGTAGCTAATTTGATAGTTTCTATAACAATTGTATGTGGTTAGAAAGGTCACCAGGTCAAAACACTCAACCGTAAAGATTGCTGACCAAAAGAAAAATAAATATTTATAGAAATTATTTACAAAGGGTTGCTGCATGCCTATTTGTAACTCAAAATTATTGGCAGGTGCTTGGTACAGAATTTAAACACAAACTTCATTAGATGTTTAGAGCTTTACTTTCTGAGACCTAAAATTATTTGAGTGAAAATAAGGCAGTTTACAAAGTATGCACATATTTAAAAGAAATTAAAAAAAATGCACTTCATTTATATAGAATATCTTTTACATGGAAAATACAATTTTTTTCCTTATAATTGACAAAATTGTGTCAAATATGTCCTCTGAAAAATAAACAATATGAAATTAAATGAACCCCTATAGATACTATTAAGTGATGTACAGGTGTATATTTCTCATGAAGACAAAAATTTCCTTAAGTTTTTGTATCTTTTATTTGGAAATACTGAGTGGCCTGCAAGAAGCAAATAAAAACAGTTCTGCCTGAAATGATATAAAATAGCATTGCATTCTGGCATATCTGAAACCCAATATTTATTGAGATACAGTTTGAGTGATGTTCTCTTGTAATTGCACATCTTGCAGTGGTACAATGAAGTGAGGCGTATTATCTATATAACTACAGATCCCTGAAAAAATACAGTCTAGACGCCATAATTAAATAGAACACCTGAATTATCTACCATTTTTTACCTTCAATTTACTAACAGTACAAAGGTTTTAATGAACAGTTATGTCTATTGATTAGAATTTTAATGGAGAGGAATTTAGAAAAGTGAAAATGTCCATAATGGAGACAATCAGACATGTATTAAGGCACATCTTAAGGCTATAAATCATAGATAGATTATAACATCTTATGGTATGACAGAAAGATATTGGAGTAGAATATATAACTTAGTATAAGATAAATAATTCCTTATGTGTTGGCAGGATTGGGTGTAAATTTTTTACACCATATTATGTCAATGCCAAATGATAACTTTCATTAAGTTTGGAGGGGAAAAGGGGGTTGGTCTTGCACATTTTAAGTTTTTTTTCAAAGCATGATAAATGCAGACAGTAACTTTAATAATGGCATTATTGCATTATGGTATAATTTGAATTAGAAGTTGAAAATTGGTGCTATGATAAACATGGTAATATATCTAAGTTACAAAATGTAATGATAACCATTTACAGTGAACCATTGCAAAATATCTGTAGACAAAACTTATCACTCATTTCTAGGTTTGTGTCTTTATACTTCCTGGTGACAAGGGTTCTTTATCAAAATGAAACCTTTTTATGTTTTGACCTCCTAAGAAGCTAAATATAGTTTTTCGATGGTTTTCCTTGTAAGGAAGTTTATCCTGGTTCAAGTTCAGATCAAGTGATGATACAGCATCTATGTTTTAAAGAAAAATAATCTAGATTAGTCTCAGATTGCTCTTAACCCCTGAAGACCTGTTTTGACCAAACCTTACCCTGTTTTGACCAAACCTTACCCTGTTATGATTCTGAAAAGTCCCCAAAATAAGCATTTTAAAATGAGTGGTCAAGAAATATATATAAACGATCACGAACAACATAGAACTTTTCAGTCATGAAAAGAAATGAACTTGCATTCAAAAGTTAGTAATAATAATAATAATAAATTTTTTATTTAAAGAGGGTAAACACAGGTAGTTACAATTACTAATCTTCCCTGAGGCCCTCATATACATGTATACAATACAAGTAAAAAAAAGAAAAAAAGAATTGAAATAATAATTAAATAAGAGAAAAAAGCAGACATACAACATATAAACACAATTGTATAGACATAATAGTTCAATGTACATGTACCATGATTAAAAGATATAAAACAGTTACAGATTGCATGTAGTAAATAGATATAAAATACAAATCATTAAAATCATACATTCTAAGAGTAAAAGTTGCAATAATTTCAGACTGAATATTGGGACTGTCTCAAGTATTGTCTTATAATTTGTTTAAAAGAATAAGTGTTTTGCACTTTACGCATTTCATATGGTAGTCCGTTCCATAAAACGGATCCAGAATAAGCAAAAGATTTTTTAAACAGTTCAGTTTTTGGCTTTGGAACTATCAAATTATAGTTCATAATGTTACCATGAAAGTAATGGAAGTCAGACAGAGAGAAAGCCGGGCATGGGATGAATAACCGAAGACAAACTCATAACAGAGGAATATTAACGAATTGATTGAAGTTGTAACCAAGAACAAAACCTTGAGTATGTTAAGTGTCCATCATTAGGTCATTTAAGGTGGATACACTTACCTGTGTATGAGTCTTACATTTATTGATAGAAAATGTACTGAAGTACATGATTGTCCTAAGTGAGTGTTTTATGTACATGTTGAATCAGTAAGGCTGACCAGGGTAAATAATTTCAGACAGATATGATAAAAAGAAAAATACCGAATTTGAAAATTCATTAATGCAAACTTATCAATTACTATGTTGTATATTTTCATTCTATGCTAATTTAGTATAAAAAGATCTTCAATTAAGGAAAAAAAGGAGCATGGGAAGGAACTATACTGGAAAAATATGAACTTAAAAAGATAATGAATACATTTAAAGGAGTTGAAGTAAATAACACAGACATCAACCCAAAAACACACTATAGACATACCCGTAGCCAGGGGGGTTCAGGGGGGTTTGGACGAACCTCCCCCTGTCCGAACACCCCCTTGAAATCAAATAAGCACTGTTAAAGTCAACAATAATTACAACAGTTGTTTCAGGAAAATTTAACAAATAATAAAGAATATATATCTTTAATAATACCATAAAGTTATGTTTTATAAGTGATATATAATATTCTCAGAAGCCCTGAGGACCTGTATGTTTTTTCCTTTGTTAGTAAAGTTTTCAATGTCATTGTGTCTGTCCCAAGGACAAACGTTTGTCAATAGTCAGGAAGTAGTGAAAGTCCTCCAATGTGTTTTACTTTATCTAGATTAAATAGACTTTACAAAACTCTGTAATGATGCATTAAAATAGACAGATTGGTGGTGTGATGTGTTAATGTGATGTCATGATAAAACAATTGATTTTCTACTGGCTTTTGTGTCATTTTTTATTGTTGATTGATAAAAAGATATGATTGTTTCTAATATAATAATGAAAAGTGCTTTATATTGCTTGCAATTTGCACATAATTGACTGGGTTATGATAAGGGGTCCAAAGTTTTGGTATTATTAGTGTATACCTGCAATTTAGATTATTCATAAATTAGTGTACTTGCATCTTTATATCTTCACAACATTTGAGGGAATGAGGGGGCTCAAATTTTCAAAATCCTTTGTATGAATATATGAATTTTAACGTCAAGGGGGTTTCTAAGGGCTTCCGAGACCTTGTGATCAGCTGTGGATGGGTGTGATTGGAACAGAAAATTTGACACTTGTTAGCTATAAATAGTAAAAATATATTAATGATTCGAAGAGTTAAAGTTAAGGAAGAAACATAAGGGGAGGGGTGACCATAAAGTTCACAGAAAATCAATGACCTGGAACAAACCATTTTCCTAAAATAATATACTTAATTTGTGGCTGTATATAGACATGTGATCCCTAAATAGAACCTATAAATCATAGTATTGATCAATTCTCTATTTTAATTATATTGAAATTACTTGTTATTAAGAAACTCCAAGATTATTTTTATAAATACATTTGATAAGCTTGTAACCTTTGTATAAAATAACTTTATAAAGCTCTTTAGATTGAATACTTTGATGATGAACGTAGGATAGGATATTTTGACTTTTGAGATAGGATTTGAGATAAACTTGTGGTTTGGGTTCTCGGATAAACCACCCACTCTGATCGAGTCTCCAAACAGTTTTGTGAAAATTTACGTATCTTTGATATATATATTCTGTTGAAATGTTTTGTCAGAACTTGAAAGCTAAGTTTATTTTTGCTTCAAAGAGAAGAAAATCAACAAGCTCCTTTCTCACCTTAAAATATCATTGATTGTTTACTAAATGGATGAATAAGTAAACTGGCAACCAGTAGAAAATGTTTATTACAGATGTGTATGAATGGAAAACATATCAAACCTAAATTTTACAATCCGGAGTGTTATTGTCATTTAAAATAAACAGATTATTTTGACATGATTTTGTTTGGCATTGAGGATTGACAGGATCTATACAAAGAAAAACTAGACCCTGAGTAATGACAAATTTGTTGATAAGTTATGTAATTAACATGAAGTTTTTAGTACTTGTACTAAGGTACTAGTATTGAACTTTTAATGGGTTACAGATTGATCACTTTGTTGTCCAATCATTAACGGAAGTTCCTGATTACACTTTCTATTGATTTAAGTGCAGTTTATTCTATTATTTCACTCCTTTGTTTTTACTTTTTTCCAATTTTAAAACTGAATAGTTTGTCCTCTTTTGATGGTTCTTTTGTTTGAGACTTTTTTTTTAACATGAAGTTTTAGTCGGATCTGGATGGTTCTTTGTTTAAGACGATTTTTTTAAACATGAAAATTTGTCGGTTCTTAATGTTTCTTTATTGAAGACCTTTATCAGTTGGATCAGGGTCTTTTGTTGACAATTGTTTTTTCGTCTTTTTCTCTCGGGCATGAAGGACACAAAGCATGATACTTATCATACAATGAAAACTTGTCAACATTAAATTAATATTTCAAGGAGATTATGAAAAAAAAAGTCTTTGTTAGGGAATCTGATATGTTGACATTGATTTTTTTTGTCTTTCGTCAGGGACATTGAACTATAGAGACATGCAAACAGGATGACACTCTGTTTCCATGGAGATGTAAAATCAAAAACATTTGTGCCATATTTAAGAGAATCGATACACAAGAGCTTGATAGATTTTCATTTGAAGAATATAAAGAAGATCATATTTCTTCACCAATGGCACAGATTTTTCTTTGTTTTTATTGAAAAACTTTTGATCAATTTTATGCAAATTATTTGTAATTTGACAGATGATTGTTTAAATTAAAAAAAAATGTTGAAAAAAGAGAGGATAAAAAGCCATAAAAATTGATTTGTAGTGTGTGTCTTAATTCATTAGTTCAATTAAAGTATTGGAAAGTCAAAGAATGAAGTTTTTTTTTTGTTTGAAAAGTGGATTAAGATTAAAAGATTATAAAGTGACTTAGTTTTTGCATAATTTTCTTGAATAACACCAGAAATAAGATTAGAACAAAGTATCAGTTCTATCAAGGAGGTTATATTAGAAGGAGAGAGGACGAAAGACGATAATTACACATAAAATGTTACCGACTTTTCTGTAAGTGGGTGTTAATTAGTTGAGATCGACTCTGTCACAGAGGGAGATTTTGTCCTAATTACATACCCGAGTAAGAACGGAAACACCCGAGGTGTCATAAAATGACCAGAAATATACTTATTGACATATTAATACGATTTTTTTGTGATATTTTTTATTAAGTAATTAAAAATTAAAATTTTATGTTAAAAGTTAACTTCTAACCAATAGAAATGAAACGAAAATCTGTCTCATTGACGTCAATGTTAATACCAACAGAAAGCACTTTTACGTTGTTCCCGATAAATTTCTCTATGTTTCAATTGCAAATATTCTTTCCGGTCGTTACCGGTCACCGTAACTAAAGTACTTTGCATATTCGTATATTTTCTATGATTATTACCTGCCAACTCTCATCAACAGGAATTGACAGGTGAAGCGAAAATCTTTGTTTAAAGCAATGTAGTGTTGAATAAAAATCGCACACTAACTTTCCTTTAAACCCTCATAACTTTGTCATTTCTTTATCTTTTTTCACGATAGACAGATGATTGATTTTGAAATTGCGCGTCCAATCTTTTTCGATATCATAAATACCTATACACTGCATTGTTACCAAAAATACACCTGAACTTTAATGACCCACTCACTGATAACAACCACGTGACATATGCGATTTATCTATTAGCCCGAACTGCTCGCGGTAACAGCCCGGTACATCAGAGGGCCATGTCAAGTGGGTGATAAACATGCCGGTTCCTTTATATTTTTATCATTTTTCTCTGATCGAACTGCTATCCTGGGGATGTTAATTTTGTATCAAGCAGAGTGTTCACTCTCCTTCTAATGTAACCTCCTTGGTTCTATATTAAGATTTAAACTCTCTGCACATGTACTCCTTAACAAATAATCAATTGTAAATTGATCAGTATAATATCTTTGTCTTTTGTCCTTATAAAATGATTGTTTATTATTTAAATGACGGCAGTGCTCTTTGTTTTGTTGGTTTTAAGACTTCCGTCCTCAAGGACATTGACACAATAAGACAGTGTCTCGACTCAGTTTTTTTAATACGCAATTGCTATTATGCTATTACAAATATTGTTTTACGTCAGGTGAAGCCTTAACATCACACAGTCACATAAAGAACTAATTTTCTGTTGTTCATATAACGTATTAATGATTTCTTGTAAAATTTATTGCTTCAAGATTATACATTGTCGTGACATGATTTCGTTAATATTATATCATGTTTGTCTTTTTAATATTTTTCTTTGAATTAAACATTTTGTTAATATATTAAACATAGAATTTATGAATGTTAATGTCACTTATACAATGTAAGCCTTTTATACATTTTATACTTGATCTACAGCATGAAGTTTGCTAATTGTTAAAAGTCTGTACTGTGATCTATTGCTGCAAACTTGTGTCTAGGGTGAATAGATATATCTCATTGGCAATTATACCACATCTTATTATATATAAAAAAGAAGATGTGGTATGATTGCCAATGAGACAACTGTCCACAAGAGACCAAAATGACACAGTAGGTCACTGTATACATTGTCTTTTAGATATAATTATAATTTTGTTTTGGTTAACATTGTATTTAATGCAGATTTTCACATTGTGAGTTTTCCTTAACCAACCCTAGATATGTGTTGACAGAATTAATGCAAAGTGACCTGCATAAAATCATCGTATCACCTCAACCTCTCACATCAGACCACGTCAAAGTCTTTCTATACCAAATACTCAGAGGTAAGTCATCGTATCACCTCAACCTCTCACATCAGACCACGTCAAAGTCTTTCTATACCAAATACTCAGAGGTAAGTCATTGTATCACCTCAACCTCTCACATCAGACCACGTCAAAGTCTTTCTATACCAAATACTCAGAGGTAAGTCATTGTATCACCTCAACCTCTCACATCAGACCACGTCAAAGTCTTTCTATACCAAATACTCAGAGGTAAGTCATTGTATCACCTCAACCTCTCACATCAGACCACGTCAAAGTCTTTCTATACCAAATACTCAGAGGTAAGTCATTGTATCACCTCAACCTCTCACATCAGACCACGTCAAAGTCTTTCTATACCAAATACTCAGAGGTAAGTCATTGTATCACCTCAACCTCTCACATCAGACCACGTCAAAGTCTTTCTATTGATACAATCTCTCCTTAGGACTGTAGATACATCCATATTAGTTTGGATGAGGATGACTTAGGAGATTTTTGTTCTCTTTTTAACTATTCAAAACAGCATCAAAGTTATAAAATCTTTATTCACAATACATTTGTAAGTGTAATTGGCCCGGATATTAGACATGGAAAGTTTAAAGTCAACATACTTGAAGTGCATCATGTAAAAAGCCCTTCAGATCTGATATCCTCCTACCATATATATATATAACACCCACATTTCAACAATACTTATTACAATACAAATTTTACAGCAAAGTTCATGATTTTTAAGAGTAGAAAAATGACATGAATATGTTGAAAGTTGACATCTTTAATTTGAATACAGCAAATGTGCTTATATGATTTATAAAAAAAATATTCATGAAAAATAAATCTGGCTTCATTTAGTTAGTGGTTTATAGAACCCTTTTGATACTAAGAAAGCTTCTGCATGACATATGTTTTATATTGCAAAGAAAATTTAAACATTTTTATATTGTTGAAAATGTTCATCTGTTCAACATAATAGATATCAAAATAATTTGATTGTACATTTCCTCCTCAAACTACTCATCTATTCTAGGAAGAGATGATTCTGTTCTTTGTCTATTGAAACTCTTTATTATACAAAATCTGAATTTCCTTCCATACAAGAGGACATATGAACCAATAGAGAAAGGTTTAAGTCAACTTTCATCCACTTCAGGATAGGAAAGCTGTCCATCTTTTACTTTAGACTTCCGGACAGTCAAGTGGTAGTGGTATAACTTCTGTTCGTCATATTTCGGTCATATCCTGGTTGATACCGGGATGATATTAACTGACAATAGTCGTAGGTAAACAACACATTGTTTCCTATTTAGAAAGTGGATATTGTTTCGTGTCTTTCTAATACATCCACAACCTCTTTATGTGTAAATAAGGATCAATCTTTTGTCTGCAGATATTTTATTTAGAAATAAGAACATGTAGTATGAGATAATTCTGCACAAGAGACCAAAATGACACAGAAATTAATAACTAAAGGTCCTTGTAAGGTTTTTAAAAATCAGCAAAGCCAAACAGTGCCTTATAATTGTGTGACCATGAAGTTTACCAGTAGCAGTGCTGGGAGGAAGTTTCTGCTGATAAATGTTCAAGGTTGATTCATGTTGGGTAATCCCCCCTTATAGATGAAGGAAAAATATTATCAGTTGGTTAAAAGGAAGTTTATTCACATTTTAAGTATTAACTGAATTAAAAGTTTTTAACCTTTAATTCGGAAATATATGGTTAAATGAGAATGCTGTATTAAAGAAAAAATCACTTGTTTCTGATGGAGAAGTCAACTTCCTTCTATTAATCCGTTCTTCCAGGGATCCAATTGAGTATTCTTCAGTTCCCCTACTTGACATTTTTGTCTGGGGCTTAGCCCATCTGTGACAATTGACAAAGAAAGGGGAAAGATACCAAATTGATAGTCAGACTAATAGGTCGAAAACAAACTGACAATGCCAAGGCAAAAAAGAAAAACGACCAAAAAAAGCAAAGAAAAGAAAAGAAAACACACACACAACATTTGTTTATAGAGTTTTTCTGTTAGTAGACACTTTTTCTTATAGATTAATTCATCTGTTTCATTTTTCGACACTAAATATATTTCTAATGAGAAATAATTCAATAATTTAGTCAGTAATTAGAACTGTCTGCATCAATAGTACATGTAACTGAGGCTGATAATTAATTCTGTTTATAATGTGATCTATAAATAGAAACTTATTTAAAGATGATATATTCATCTCACATCTTGTTGAACAAGATATTTTTTTCGGTAACATATTTTATGACAAAGTGAAAAATCAGCTAAAATTTAAATGCTGCCCTCAAATATTTTGTAAACCGAACTCTTATGTAGAAAAAAACGTGTCAGTGACATTAAATGAACTGGCACACAAATATATTTATTGTTGGATAATATTATATTATTTAAACTTTAGTTGAGAGATAATTGACAATTTTCATTGAAAAACAACAAGCTTAAAGGGATAGTAGCTACGATTTTGACAAAATTATGAACAAGTTTTAAAGCTGCTAAAATCAAAGATATGTACTAAATATAAGCAATAAGATCGCTAAAATGTTTTCATAAACTACAGAAGTGTTAATAATTGATAATTCATATCGTGTTGTGTGCCTATTCATCTCATTAATTATGCATCGGGTTTACTTCCCGAACTTTGCCGACATAGCGAGTGAGCTAACCAAGATATATATAGATACGAACACGTGCTTTTTGTTTTCTTACATATTTGATAATTACTCTTTATTGAACGTACATATTTGACGCCATTTATCAAATTATGCAAATAAAAAATATAACAAATACCGGCATATTATTCCAACCCAAGATTCTCCAACAATGGCGATATTATACACTTGTTATTACATTTGTATGACTTGACCATGCCGATAATGTATACACGTGTTTGTGTGTTAAATCGGGGCCTCCATGAAGGATACACTTGAAGAATAATACTTAAGTTTAGGAAGTTGATTTCTAATGTCTTCTAAGGTGGGAGATTACTGCCCGTAAATTTATAAACATATTTTTGACAATTATGAACACGTTGAGATTTTTTTTCATGTGATCTGGAAAATTTAAGAAATGTAAACATTACGCAAACCGTCGGCTACTTTTGTTTGACTTTGCCTGCGTCGCAGGTGTTTCGAGTGATTTTAATGACCGATCTCATCGACGTTTTTTTATTTTTAATTTACAATAACTTGTCTGCACCTCTTTTTTGTTTCTTTTCTCGCTGAAACTGTAAATTCGCGTATCATTTCCGCGATAACATTCCCCTGTTCGACCATTTTCCCTTCGAGGCACAATGTGCGATTGCGCATTGGGAACTGACGAGTAAAGGTCATATGAATAAGGGTTGGGCTTAACATCGAATTATTATCTATAGATAATAAATAAATGTAGTGTGTTAAACGTTAAAAAACTTCTAAATGCTTAATGGAACGTAACCAGTAATTGTTTTAATCATAATAATTTTACTTTTTGTACAAAATCCGGCATATAGATTAAAAAAGTAATTTTAACGAAAATCGTAGCTACTATCCGTTTAAGATAATACAGTTGAGAAAGTACGATTATATCAGAGTTTTAAGCCTGTCAACAACAACAATTTAACTACGTTTTACTTATAGAAAACGAATAATATTTTGATAAGCCTATTGTTTACATCAATAATGAATATTAAAAGGTTTCTTGTAAAATGATAACAATTTTCTGATAACATAGAAGATGAAACAATTTGAAAAAAAATAGGTGAACAAAAATTTTTGGTTTTATATTAAATACGTAAATATTGAAGAAAGTATTAGTACTCCTAAGGGAACATAATCCAAGGACAAAACTAGCATAATAGTTTAAAGCCCATAGATATGTGCACATGTAAAGTGTAATCATAAATGATAATACATTATCTGAAGCAAATTTAAGAATATGCTTTTCAATTTTTAAGGAATTTACTTTAATGGGGGGAAAGAAAATTTGTTGTTATGTTAATATACATGTACAACCCAAGATAAATTTTATTCAGTAATGATCAAAATACTAAATTTGCTGCATTCAATGTTGTGTTTGAAATTGATCATTAGGATTGCTTTAATCATCAAAAGTTTATTAATTTAACTTTAAAAGAATGCCTTTGTTTCTTTGATACAAGATTATTTCAAAGTCCATTAACAGTTGTCTGGTGTACCTTAAATCAGTTCTTTGTTGTTAATATTAAATGCATAATTATATGGGAAGATAAATAAAAACACACCTCTAGAAGAGCCTTGTCAATCTAATTTTAAGCACAGCATTCTTTGAAGGATTTAGCTCTAGTTTGTTTATATCAAGAATATAATATGTATACCTAAAATTAAGAATGGAAAAAGAGAATATGTCAAAGAGACAACAACTCGACGAAAGAGCAGACCACAGCCACCAATGGGTTTTTTTGCAGCAAGAAAATCCTGCACTGGATTTGGGCCTCAGCTGACCCCTAGATAAAAATATATATGAATTTTTCAACATTTTCCTTTCTATTTCAGGATTAAAATACCTTCACTCAGCCCGGGTATTACATCGAGATATTAAACCTGGCAATCTACTAGTCAATAGTAACTGTGTTTTAAAGGTTAGTATTCACTTAGGATAATTGGAGAAACTATTCTGATGAAGAACAGCAACCAAGCCACTTTGCTTAGGAATGTATCATCTTATGTACAACCCACTTAGGATAATTGGAGGAACTGTTTAGATAAAGTACAGCAACCAAGGCACTTTGCATAGAAATAAGGTCTTGTGTCCATCTCCCTATATTAAATATTATCGGTCGTCCCACTGTCTATATCACTTTGTTCAGCTCTTAATATTATTCTGTATCATGTCTTTGTGACGTCAAATACGTTGACCCGGCCTTAATAACTTTGACCCGGACATATCAGCGACGTCATAATGTTTGACCCGACGTGAATAACTTTGACCCGAACTTATCAAGTCATCTTTTGTGTCCTGGTGAAACAAAGAAAACACTTCTGAATCACGCAAATATAGCCCGATAAATCGATTATCAGATTATCTGCATATCGATATTGTAAAATATCAGCTGCTTGACATTATATGAAGGCTTTTTGATCTCGTTCGCTACGCTCACGCGACAAAAAGCTTCATATTATGTGTCGCAGCTGATATTTTACGATATCAACATGCAGATAACCTGATAATCGGTAAGAATCGCAGCATATACACTCATTGTGAATTATTTGGGTACAAAACAATAAACGAAAAACAAATATGATATACAGCAACAAAGGACAAACACTGAATAACAGTCTCCTGACTTGAGACAAGCACTATCAGAATATGGCAAAGGGTTGAACTTTTTGCTGGTTACAAACTCTCCCCTAACCTGTGACACCAAAAAATTACAAACACAAGACGTTAAGTACAATATGAGAACACTGGCAGATACTGAAAGCAAGTTCAAAGCCAATAATAACTAATAAAAAAAACATGTATCTTAGAGACTAAAATCTAGAATTGGCATGTATTGCTCAAAGTGGAGTGATAAATAAATAGCTTGACCAGAGATTTAATTATTTTTATTTATTTTTTCAGATCTGTGATTTTGGGCTGGCTCGGATAGAAGAACCAGATGAAAACATTCATATGACTCAGGAAGTTGTTACACAATATTATCGTGCTCCCGAACTTTTAATGGGTGCCAAACATTACAGTTATAGTGTTGATGTTTGGTCTGTAGGATGTATATTCGCAGAATTATTGGGACGAAGAATACTCTTTCAAGCTCAAAGTCCAATTCAGCAGGTTTGTATAGATTTGTGATGTTTATAAGTTTGTCTCTTGTTGTCCATCACTGCAAGGACAAAGATGGAACTGAAATATCAAAAAAGTGATTTTATTGTGAAAATAAGATGGCCTTGGTGAGTTGAAGTCTTGAATTACCTGTGTGTAAGGAAAGGAAAACACTGAAATCTTTCATGGGGGTATGCATGAAGTCATATGGCACCAAGTAATGATCACTTCAATGTGAAAATTTTTGTGGACAATATGTGAGGCAAATTGCAGCAAAAGTATAAATTTGGTAAAATGGTCAGTCATTAGAAGAGATGAAAGTGGGAGATCGTTTGATGAAAGATAAAACCTTCTTCTTACATCAACATGATCATGCAGTGTCGTTTTAATATTTCCTTTATAATTGCAGTTTTTATTTTTCAAATTTTGCAAAAATACATAATTGAATTTTCAAAAAAATTACGCAAGTTTTGCAAAACGTTTCCTCTTCTAAGGAGAAACTAAGGATTTACCAAAAAAACTAACAAATTATAACCAAAACAAAATTTTGTCTGAAATTGTCAGACTTCAAAGCTTCAATATTTGAATGCATATTTTGGTCTAGCATGTAAATACTGAGAAATATATCTAGCATTAAAATTGAAAGAGAAAGTTAGTCAAACAATTGATTTCAAAGAGATATAAAAGTTCTTCAAGACGTTATTGGATTTTTTAACTGAGTATAATGGACTTTTTCTGGGGCATTGGTAATATAAATAATGTAAATATTCCCCGTTAAAAAGATTTAAGTCAAAATAAACGTGATGTCTGTTTTCTGAAGAATCAATATATAGGAAAAAAGTTGATGGGATTGGATTCATTAAACTTTATTTCAGTATTGGGTCAAGAACTTTTATTGTGGTCTAGGTATTGGTACTTCAATGTTTAATTAAATGATTTTTCCTTTCTTAATTAGTCATCATGATATATGAAAAGCCCTAGGATTAAATCCTGGAAACAATAATGCCTTTATAAAAATAATACATTACTCCAAATTTATAAAGGAAAGTCACAATTTTTTACATGAATTTTACTTTTTTGCAAAATATCCTGGCTTTCTCCATAAATGCTAATACAAACTCCCCCTCATGGATCTCTCAGTGTACTATGGTTTCATCAACTAATACAAAATGGTCTTCATAAAATACCCAAGTGTGCAGAAAGTAGCATTAAACATCAATCAATCACTCCTGTCCTAACTTATTATGACTTTTCTTTGTGTAGCTTGCTGTAAGCAGTCATCATAAAACCAATAATGAGCAAACAACTGTTATGTTGTATAATCCGTGTCACGTCTGTATGCTTGGTATGTTACACATGCTTTAGTTTACAAAATACTCTAGTATATACTGACACACTTTATACATGTACAAAACATTCCCAATCTGTAAATACATAAACAATAAATCCTTAATATTCGGAAAATCTGATGTCAGTCACATCTATCAAATATATGATCTAAGCCTCATCTTCTTATCTATGCTTCAAGCTGTGTATATAAATTATGCTCCAAGCCACGTCCTTCTAATCCATGGTCCAAGCCTCTTCTTATACAAAAATCCTAATTCAATTTTAGATTTTGCCTATTTTTTTGGGGAAAATCAACCATCATATTCATACATTTCTCTTATATATTTGTAATCCAATGATTCAATGCCATGTACCTTCCATTCTATTCTTGTCATGTTTGTTTAGGTTTAATGTTTAAAGATCTCATTTTTGTCCTTTCTAATTTCATATCCATTCTAATATTCCCATTAGCCATTTGCCTTGTCCATTCTAATCATTATTGGTACAGGTTCTGTCCTATACTTAAGCCAAACTTAAGTCATTCTCTGTTCAGTGTGTTCTGATTCATAATTAGTTCAGATATTTGTCAAGTGAAAGGATATATGCATATCTATTATGCTGGTAAATTAGAACAATTAACATTAATTAATTAATACTGTTAAGTTTTACAGTTTTAGCATTCTCAACTTTTGGCCACACTAATGTACCAAAAAGGAAACTATCTTCCTGAAATGTGTTATGTGCCTGGAATTCTTTCCACTTGTCTTCAATTACTGTTTATTGGGGGTTTTATAAATGTTGCTTCTTTATATTTTTAAATTAATTTCTTTCATAGAGATGACTTAGGATATAAGGTGTAAGTTAAAGACCCTTTTGTTTGATTTGGTGTAAAGTGGAATATTTAGGTGACTGACTTTTTAAACTAGAAATACGAACAAAATAGAAATGTTAACAAAGAAAACCACAATATGGCTGACTCATCAGAAATTTCATCAGAGAACACCATGACTTTTCTGTGGTCAAGTTCTTTAACATAGATGTTTCCACAGTCATTTAATTTTGTGTTTGTATAAATCCTTAATTTAATGAGGGTTCCAATGGGGTACCGGTATCATGTATGAAGAGCTCTTAATTTTATTACAATTAACTGTATTAAGTGAATTTTCTTTAAATTGACTCAAATGATACATGTACATTGTAGTATGACTATGTTACAATACAATACAATACATTTTTTTTATTTTTCCAAATTAAAGGGCCCATTATAAGAGCACATTAACATTAATAACAACATGAATAAACATTACAGAGTGGTTAAAGAAACATAAAATAATAATTCAAATGCATGAGGAAAGGGTCAGTGGTCAGGAGGGGATAATTTTGCTATCAACTGGAGTATTGAACTAATTTTCTGATTTTTAAGTAATTGCTACATGAATTTTAAACCTATATGATTCTAGGGGTGTACATGTATGATGCTTGATTGACGGAAAATAATCATTGCCACCCTCGTCAATAACTAAGTATGTTAAATATACTTGTACTTGTTGACACTATAAGTGTGCACAGGAATGCACTTAAAACATTCATATGATGGAGAATAGTATAAAAAAGTAAGCGATTATCTCTCCCGTACAATAAACACATTAACACATTGTGTATGAATCCAGCCAATGAAAAAGTCTGAGATCTTCTGCTGTTAAAGTATTGATCCAATTAATCACTTCGGTTTACTAATGTATAGTTTGAGGAAGGTCACGGAAGTCGTAAATAAGAACAAAATAGTTGAATGAAATAGTTGAACTTTTTGTATGATATTAGCAACAAATAAATAAACAAATAAATATCACCTTACCTAAGATTTGATATATAAAAAGAATTGTAAACACAAAACAAAAATGATTTAAGTACGTTAAATGATAAACATTACAAGGACAAAAACAATTTGAAGTCCATTAAATGGATAAAAATCTTCCCATATTTTTAAGGATTGAAAATATCCATGTAGAATTAACTTGTGTCTAGACTCTTTATTTATTTATAACTTTGTCATGTGATGTAGGTTTTTTTGTACGTAACTTTTGACCATAAAATCCCTCTTTTCTATTTTTGGTGAACTTGTTAGGTTACTGTCTAAATATCTGTTTATATTTATTTCTAAATTATTAAGGTTTGGAATGTCACCTGATTTTTCTACATTTGTCTCGTAAATAGTTTTCTTTGTTATCAAAACAATTCAAACGAAAATAAAAAAATATGTGTTTATAACATTATGTAAGTTTTCTTTGTGATCTTGATACATTATATAAAATGACACAATATTGTTATAACATGTATTTCTCAGGTTAATTCTATAAACGGCCTTCAGGTGAACAAAGCAAATTAAACTTCTAAAAGGTCATTTAAATGGGGCATGCTTTTATACTGTCTGTAAATCAAGAGTTGAATTATTGTGCTCAAAAAAAAATAAAAACTTGATTGATTATAGTTTTAACAGCTATATCACAGCCAGCCTATAAATATACTCTTTGAAATGCTCATTTACAGCCCATTTGACATCTAAAAGTTAAAAGTTTGATAGAACTTTAGTGTGAGCCAATCACTTCACTTTATCTTTTCATCCTGAAATACCAAAAGAAACTTTAATGGAATGTAAATTATTAAGCATTTTGATAATATTATCTGATAACATATATATATGTATCAAATATTTTAAAACATGAAATGAATTTATGAATTGATGACTAAAAGTTTTGCAGAACTGTGTTTGAATCGATGCCCTTCACTAGGTTTTGTCATGAATCTGAAAGACTATATATACAGTGTATCATAACAGGCATTGGAATGCAGATGAAATGAACAATATTATCTAAAATTATATCTTGTATCAAATATTTTCAAAAATGAAATGAAATTAAAAATTAAATACCAGAGTTGAAGAAACAGTAATATCATTTAGAAGTCCCAGTTGTAGAATTAATTAAACAAGATATAGTAGGAGTAATTTGATGTATGTTTGAGATACGATCTATAAATAGTAACGTGTAATCAACATCTAGAGTTTGACAGTCATGATAAGCTGACGAAATATTCCAACAAACAGCATGTCTATGACTATAATATGTGTTATTAGCTAACTAGTAATACCTACTATCTGTCAAGGATTGCAGTGGCCGATCCAGCCATTTTAAAAAGGGGGGTGGGGGGTTCCAACTATATGCTCCAATTCAAATGCATTGATCGGCCAAAAAAAAGGGGGTTCCAATCCCCAGAACCCCCGATCCGCCATAGGACTGGGGTTGAGAAATATGCAGATTTGCTTTTGCTGAAAGACAATTGCGATTGCAGTACATTTGTAATTAGAAGAGGTTCAGCAATAAAGTTGTTTTAAAAAACAAATCCAGCATAACAATGTTAACCTGAAATCTTAGAATAAAAGTTTAGCTTTTGTAATAATTTTAAGGTCCCAAATATTTGTAAATTTTTAAATTAAATTTGCATTGATTGTTAACTAAGCTACTATAGATAAAATTTTGATGAAAATATAAGAAGCTATGTTTGTTTACACATTTTGACTCTTTTTAAATTCCTATCTGACAGTGGCAGAAAAAAACAACTTTGGGCCTTTTGTTGTCTGCATTTAGTCCATCAAATAGGTCTATCAGATTAAATTTTACCTGTTAAGATGTGCATATACTGCAGATTTCAATCTGTATGCAGTATCTATGTGCATCAATGGGAATACACATTCAATGAATATGAACAACTTTCAACATAAAACTATATCTAATTTAAAATTAAATTAAAAAAAATATGATAAGATAGATATTTTATTACATTCTCAATTTTATTCTCTATTTTGTGTTTTTTTCATTTGACAACTAATCATGATTTAAGCTTTGCTGGTGTTTAACAAAGAAAGATGTGTTTAAAGAACATTAAAGTTATAAAAAGATGTTAAACTTTAGAACAATGTATATTTACAAGCATTATTTTATTAAAGAAATATGTATTTAGAGGTTAAACTCCTTGTTAAAGTAAATTTGATACAGGTTAAAATTAGGTTAATTTAAGTGCCTTTGTTCTTTTACAAAAAACCTCATCATGTTAGAAATGTAAGAATGCTGAAAGATCTGGTAGAGATTAGAAAACATTATTTCCACTTTTTTCTCTGGCTAATGAACAGGCCTCTATTGTTCCACTGGAAGCTAGCTTAACAATGATTTGGATAATTTCCTTTCTGTTTTCAGAGTTTTTTGTCTTATTTTCTGGTACATTATGGTTTTATTTCGTGTTTCTTTGTGGTTATCAGACCATGCAAAAAATATTATGTCTGAGTTAAAATAATTAGGAAGTATTTTATTACAAACCATTTTTGTAAAAATAAAATATCAAGTATGTCTTTGTGTTCAGAATAAGAATTTGTGATGGATTTAATTTCATTCCTCAGACTGAAGCTTTATGTTGTGAACAAAGACATGAAATTTGGTGTTTTTATCCAATGTTATTGATTATGTTAGGCTAATCCAACTAATGGCTTCTATTGATGGTTATTGACCTAAAAGTGGTCATAATGAAATATGTTCTCTGACTTTTAAATATTTATAATACACCTCAGATTGGCTTACACCACCTGTTTGTTAATCAGAGTAGAGATTTAAAGTTGGTCTTTTTTGTTCATCATGGACTCCCATTTTGCTAAAAGGATTCAAGAAAGTGCTTTGATTTTTTTCTTCCAAAAGACAGCAAACCAACAACACTAAACTAGGTAGAAAAAAATGACTTTTGTCTTTAAAGTACTTCTATACTAGGAGAATCTTATTGAAGCCCATCGTCTACAAATTTATTTTTTTCTTAAAGAATCTAATATTTATTTATAGCTGTCTGAATATTTCAATAAAAGTGTGTTGTGTTTAAAAATAGCATAATTATTAAGTAGTTTATCATTGATGTAGGTTGAATTTCTATAAAATAAAAAGTAGGTCAGAGTTCTATAGAATTAAATGTAGGTCATTGCTCTATAGAATAATAGGTCATGATAACCTTATCTCTGGACTAGCTCTGGTTCTATAGTTGAGTGTACTGTACATTGATCAATATTGATGTGACTACATATTAGGATAATGGATATGTGACTACATATTAGGATATATGGATCATGTGACTACATATTAGGATAATGGATCATGTGACTACATATTAGGATAATGGATCATGTGACTACATATTAGGATAATGGATCATGTGACTACATATTAGGATAATGGATCATGTGACTACATATTAGGATAATGGATCATGTGACTACATATTAGGATAATGGATCTCATATAGATAAATCGAATACAAACTAATTTACTGGTACTCAATACTGATAAGTTTTACGATCAAAATCTGGGTTCTCGCAAGAATATTAATATAGTTATAACTTTTATTCTTCTGATTTGAACTTTCTGTATTAATTTAAACATATTTTATTGTTCAAAATGAACAAAAGGTTCAGACACAAGTTTTACAACTTAGTACGTCTTCTCCAAAGAATTTATTTTGATTTTAAGTATATACATAGATAAAGATTTGTAAATTAGAAAGTAAGTTTCTACAATGTATGTTATAATTTTCTTTAAAAATCTATTACCACCAACATGACCAAAAAAACAACCAAAAGTTTTTGTAAATATGTGAGTGAGAATTGAGGACAGCTTGAAGTTATATAATAACAGTCTTTTATGTGAAAAAAACAGTCATTAAAACTGATAAATGAGAATTGAATATGAAGCAAGGTTATTTTTTTCTTTCCAAATTATGATGGATATAAAAGAAAAACTAAGGCTTGTTCAAAGCTCACGAATTATTCATTAATGAAATAGACATCAAATAAGATACAAATCATGAAATAAAAATTGCACCAGAAAACATTTGATTATACTTTTGAATAACCTTTAAGTATGCTTGCTGTGTGAGAGGATAGGTAGGAAAAGGCTATTGAATAAAAAAAACTGACGTCACCCTGTTTTAGGGTTTATTTGGTTCTGTAGGCTTGGAATTTCTTTGTTCTTTAAGTTATGGAATAAATTATAAATTGATTCAAGAATTGAAAATCAGTGGAAATGATTTTTTATGGTACGGTATTAGATGAATTTAATTAGTATTGAACTCAGTTTCCATGTGAGGTGACAGCTTTTTCTAAATAAATATTTTTTTAGGTTGACCTTGGATTGTCTAGCCTGACCATCTGTAACCCTATCAACCCTTATTCCATATTAGTTCATTCTGTATTACTGTAGGCCAGTAGATTCCATTGTTATAAACAAGGGGGATGTATAGAACAGGTGATATGGATCAGAGACTTTGCTGATACACATAGAACAGCTGACAAGCTTAAAGCTTATTTGTATTTTTACACATAATTCTGTAAAATTTCAGAAAAAAAGTTATATAGAATCTGATCATGAGGCAATGGGTTTTTAAGATGGGAAATTATCATGTTGTATTTGGTGTTATTTAATACTCACTACTTTGTGTTCATCTTTGTATTGAAATGTAAGTAGGGGGTATTATGTTTTGAAGTCTAGAGTATTTTAGTCTATTTGTCTGTTTTTCACTCCTGTATTGGCTTTGGTTGAAGTTCACTTTACCATCAAGTTGTTGTTGTGGACACATTAAGTTGAAACTTAGTAAATATGTTTATTCTGAGTGAGTAGTGAAGTAATAAAAAAAGTTTGAAACAGTTTTTTCACAGTTTATTGAACAAAGAAATGTTATACTGTGAGTTAGGCTTGGTAATCACTGTAAATTGACATTTGTTTACAAATTTTTTAACCTTCTTTCTCTTTTATTTTTTTTAGCTTGACCTCATAACAGATCTCCTAGGAACACCAAGTGAATCAGCGATGAGGACATCGTGTGAAGGAGCACGAGCTCACATCAAACGTATGGCACACAAACAACCGTCATTAGCAGCTTTATACACACTCTCAAATCAGGCCACACATGAAGCTGTTCATTTACTATGTAGAATGTTGGTATTTGATCCAGTAAGTATCAGACACATGAAGCTGTTCATTTACTTGTAGAATGTTGGTATTTGATCAGTAAGTATAGACACATGAAGCTGTTCATTATTGTACATGTTGTATTGATCCATGTAAGTATCAGACACATGAAGCTGTTCATTTACTTTGTAGAATGTTGGTATTTGATCCAGTAAGTATCAGACACATGAAGCTGTTCATTTACTTTGTAGAATGTTGGTATTTGATCCAGTAAGTATCAGACAAGGGTAACAGATTGTCACGGACAGTCCCATTGTGGAAAATGTAAAAACATTTTAACATGAAAATCACAAGCTCTTGATCTCACATCATATTATACTTGTAATATATTGGTGGCCTTTTGGTGTTTTCTGACTTTCGGTCGTGTTAACGACTTTGACACATTCACCATTTCCATTATCAATTCTTAAAACCTTTAATTGTAGTACTATAAACAAGAAAAATATGCCATTTAGAAAGGGATGAGAAAGGGCTCTATCTACGTCCTTTTACTATTAGGTACTTGTTGACAAAAAGGTCTACTACGATCTTTGTATATTTTAGTAACTGAAGCCATTAGGTGATCTCATTACTGACACTGTACACGTGCGCGTTATATTTAAGATCACGTCATGCAGTGACCTACATTTATATATATTAACATCATATAAATATAATGTTGACACCTTTTTTCCCAGCGAAAATAACAATAGCAGGTGTGAATTATGAAACAAAAGTAAAAATATAGACTACATATGCGTGAAATAATTTAAAACATTTGTACAACTACATTATGGGTGGAAATGAAAAGCAATGGTCTGTGCCATGTTTGAAAATATATTGTCCAAGTGTCATGTATGTCATTGTGTCAGTCATAGTCAAACCTGGGGTCTGTCTGTGCATGGAACTGAAACCATGTAGGGTAACTTGTCGTTATTGAAACATTTCAAAATGTCAATGAATTATATCACTTAGCTCAAATATTCTACCAGTCTTGTACCACTTTTGTAGGTGAATACTAATGTAGCAAATTATAAATAAGACCATGTCTATAAAATAAAAATATTTAGATTTGGTGTGTGATTGTCAATTAGACAACTATCCACCAGAGACCAAGTGATGTAGATGTAAAAGCTATAGTTCAATAATAGCCTTCAACACGAGCAAAACCTATACTATATAGTTAGCTATTAGCATGATTAAAGGCCCTCTTTTTGTTTATTTTATTGTTCAAATGCTGCTTTATTGATATATCCCCATTTTCTCATATTATATATGACTGGAGATTGACCTGCAGATATTTATGGTTTTTGTGTCACTCAGCTTAAATATTTTGTTGTTTATTTCAGGAAAAGAGAATAAAAGCGACTGATGCTTTAGCTCACCCGTACCTTGACGAAGGGAGGTTACGATATCATGCGTGTATGTGTAAGTGTTGTTACAGTACAAACTCAGGGAGGCGATATACCTCAGACTTTGAACCCACATGTTCCCAGCCTTTTAGTTATGGATTTGAAGACAGTCTCACATCGTGTCATCGAGTCAAAGGTTAGTTAGATTTACTTATAATATTAAATTTTAAATTGGGAATGAATGTTACTTGAATCAAGTCATTGGCTCAACAGCTCGGTTTATTATGTTGTAAATGTTAAACTGGAAGAAAATATATGTGTAGACTTGTTAGATTCAGTTACACCACTCAAATTTGAATTTCAATAAAAAACATTTTTATTGATTTATGTGCATTATCTGTCTATTGAAAAAAAAAGTTGGTTTGTATTTCTATTGCAAAAGAGAGGAAAAATATTGCAAAGTGATATTCAAACTGATAAGTCGAAGACAAATTGACAATGCTGCAGGAAAAAAGAAATTTAACCAAAAGACCCAACATGAGTCTACAAAACACAACATAGACAACTGAAAACTAAGCAATACCAATCAAGTGGTACCTTATTCAAGTGAACTTTTGACCAAATTTATACTGCAATCAGCTATTTTACTATACAGATAAAGCTATACGTATAAACGTTAGCTTTATACGTCAATGACCTCAACTCACCTATAAGCCCCGCCTACTTACAACGTCACGTCACAACCATGACAACATGTAGTAACAATGGTCAAACTTTTATGAATTTAAACCTGTTATGTCTTCAAATTGGTAATTTATATACCATGTTTATCAAATGTAGAACCTCGCATTTTCCCGTTTCTAAGCCTCATACAAATAAATTTCATATTTCAAGACACTATACGTATATTGTCTAATTACTACATTCTACATGCACGTCTTATCAATGATAATAGTTTTAGCAGGAAGAAACACACTTTTATCTCATTGATCATTAAACAAAGGTTAAATCTTTCTCATTCACTTTATAGAAATAACAGATATTGTAGTCAATTGAATGTATCTGATGACAATATGGTGGGTAAAGGGAAATAACTCAATGTATTTCTTAATTACAAAAATTCTGGTAGTTTATGTGCCTCAATTCTCATTCCCTTTTTAAAAATACCATATATATAAGCTGTGCTGGATAGAAATTGACCTGATGCAATTGAATATTTTCCATTATCAATGCATCTGTTAACTTATTTCGAGTTGAGAAAAATCTTTATACAAATTCTGTATCATTTTTAAAATTTGAGTTACCAAACATGCCAACATTAATTTTTTATTTCTTATTTGAATTTTCTAAAACCAATCAATGTCTTCTACATGTACATGTATATGTGCACTTACATATGGTCAAGTTCTATTGGACACAGCTCATTATGTTGTCATTAATCTACAATATCTATTGACCGACTTGTGATTAGAGGGAAGTAACTCTATGTAAATCCTTATTATACAAAATGTTTCTTTCTTTTCAGAAAAGTTACACAAGTTTATATTAGAACAACAAAAGAATAATGAAGTTCCACTTTGTCTCAATCCAAACTCTATATCATTTAAAACATTTGCAAGGTGAGTTAGCTTTATTAATGGGAATAAATCAGTCAGCTTTTTTGTTTTGGGGAGGGGGGGGGGGGATATATAAAAAAAGTTTAAACTCAAGTTTTAGAAAATTAACATCAAAGGGAGATATGGGTTTTATTTTGTTTTGAATAAGATTTATTTGAAAATTTGTTACAAAGATCATAATTTTAGATATAATAGAACTGAAAAATCCTTAAAAAAATCAAGATGAATACATTCATTGAATTATTTTCAGTTTGGCAATAAAACTTTACTTCAAAATTCAATGGGATATCGATAATTTGAAAAGTAGCATATATGAAAATAAAGGATCTTCAAAAGAAAATTAAGGGTAAAACATATGCAACATTTAAATTACTGAAGAAGCAGTCAAAATATCCTACTGAAATCAGCACATATTATAAAGTGTCAAATTGTATTTGATTTGTTATAGATCTCCTGCAGTCTCCTGTACTAATGGGTCCCTTTACGTGAAGAAAGGGCAGTTTATTTAATAAGTGAGACACAAATACAGCATTTCCCCCAATCTGATTTTTACCCCTATGCAGCTTGCTCAGATTGCACTTTACCCTCAAGCTTTAACTTATCAATCTTGTTACTGAATATTTAAAATGCAGTGAATTCATATAGATACTTTAAGAATCTAAATCATAAATTTGGAATACATAACTAAAATATTTTGACAAAGAAGAAGTTAAAATGTTTTGCCACATTTGAGAACAATATAAATTACTGCATGAATTCACTTAGTTTGTGTGTTCTAAATTATTATTTTTTTGTTGAACAATTTTCAAGAAATACAACTTTAACGCAAATATATATATTTCTCCTCACAAGTTGTCCCCCCTTTGTCACATGCTTTTTCAGCAAGATTTACAACGCAGTTATACATAGATTGTACAATAATTTTTTTTTTTTTAATCCAGAAGTAATTAGTATGTTTTTATCAGAATTGTCTTGTGTAACATTTACCAAAAACTGTGCACATTCCTAAAATCTAAAACATTTGTATTTATTCATAGTTGACCTTGACCTCTTGATGTCTTTGGTGCTGACTCATTGACCTTTACCCCCACATCTTATAATATTCAGAAAGTAAGAGTGTTATATAAGAGAATATTGTAATGTTGCTTTGACCGTTCTATAATTGGAGAGAATGCTTGTTGCATGGTTTTTTAAGCAGACTTTATCAAATGACTTTGTTCGTGTGACTTTGTCATGTGACTTTGTCGTGTGACTTTGTGTTATGGTTTACATTTTGGATGATGATTTATTTATAAACAAATATTTTGTCAGAGTGCATTCTTTTTCATATTTTTGTTAATTTTTAGTTTTTTTTGTATTTCTCTTTGTATGAAACACCTTATCAGTGTTGGTGTATTAAAGTCCATCCAATCTAAAATTACAACCTTATCCTTCGAAAATTTGCAAACTGCTGACTGGCGTGCAATTGTGTGAAGTCAGCAGTGCAATAAATGATAAAAATTTGTGATCAATTTTTTCAGGCAAGACATACATAAGATAAGCAAACAATTAAATGATCCAATTATTCTAACTACCAAACCTAAATATAGATTGTTAGATTAACAAGACGGAAATGCATATTGGATATGAAAATGATTTTTCGGGGCACTTTAATATTTGAAGATAAGGGATCTTCTCACAGTAAGAAACTATAATAGTAGATAAATTTATATTGAGAACTTGATTTTTAAGGGGTTGCATAAAAAAGAATATATTTTTCTTACATCTAAAAAGGATGCCAAGTGCTAATTCTTACCAGAATGTTGTCTTAACTTCAAATTTATAAATATTGTTTTTTATTTCAGTTCATCAGTAGCACAGCCAGCAGAGCTTCCACCTTCTCCCCATGCGTGGGAATAAAACTGACCAATCATCTCATTCCAACACACATTCATGCAGAGCAATGACCAATCAAAACACACCTTTGTTATGACCAGGATACAGAGTGAACCAGTCTAAAGTTTTGTTTCTAGTAGGAGTAAAGGAACTTATTTCGTAAAAAGAGGAAAGACAGAAATCAGAAATGCATTGAGTTAGATGACAGTTTATCGCATGAATGTTGATTGAAAATATCATACAGACTTAAAATCAAAATTAAAGATATGGAAAATAAGAATGGAGGACAGTATGAGCATGATGAGCTTTCTAATGAGTTTGTAAACATTAAGATTGGAAATATAGTCATCATATAGACAATGTTTGATGTATATTATAAGTCACTAGCTGGAACTACAATGATATTGTGATAATCTTATATCACTCAAAACTTGCCAACGTGCAAGTTTTTAGATGCTTTATTTATTATTGAGCGAAAAAAATTGTCTTGCTGGATTAGTATATTTGTCCATTTCTGAGTTTTCAGCATAGATGTAAGCATTTTCTTCAAATTCTTTGGATTTCAGCATTGACATAAGCATTTCTTACTTTTCTATTCTAATTACAGGGAATTTGTTTCATTTAGAAAGTTCTATATCTCAGTGGTTAGAAAGAAAGGTCATAGAGAGTAATTTATATATTTATGGATACTTTTTTGTCAAGAAAACAAAGAAGTGTAATTTTTAGAAGCTTACTCTTGTAAAGTTGATTGATTCCAAGTGATATAGGAATAATTTTCCATCATTGAATAGCAATAGAATCGTAGAAATTTTAGTTGTCAGATTTTTCTTCTGCAAGTTAATTGAATAAAACCTCTCGACTTCTAGAAGGCTTTTTCTTCTTACTAATGGCACATCGTAAGGTGTGAAACAAACCTGTATATAATGTTATCTCTGTAGGCTGGTCAGACACTAAGTTATCTCTGTGTGGATGTGTAGTTTTGGTGCTCACTTTTATAACTGTGTACATATTTTAATGTAAATTGTAAAAAGGAAACCGTAATACTGTGAAACAGTTTTATTTATATCATGTGAACAATCAATTTACAAATACTATGGACAATTTTTTAATGTGGGCAAGGACTTGTCTGAAAAACTTAATGACATCAGATTTTTTTAATCAGTTTTATATTTCACATGCATGTGAAACACCTTTAAAACAAATTACTTTAATTTGACTAAAATTCATGAATTTTTCTTTCTGGACTGTACTTTCTTACTTTGTGAAATTCAAAAGTTTGCCAAGACTATAAAAATAATTTGGTCACAATGACAACCGACAGCAATACAACCCAGTGCCTTGGATTCCTTCTCAATGTCCTTAATTTCAGATATTAGCATGTTTAGTTTCCAAGTATTTGTAAATTAATTGTTATGTTTTTTTCTTCATATTAAAATCATGTAAAACAAATTACCATTTACAGAATCATGTCAACATAGTTGTCAACATTATATGAAGAAGATCTGAAGTCACAAACATTTACAAGTTTGATTTATATTTTTCATTTTTAATTGATTTAACATAGATATTTATTAAAGGAGATATCAATATTTTAAATTTGCAATAACAAAGTTTTTTTGAAACTGCCAAAGCATAGTTACATTTTATAAGGGTACATTGTCAAAAAGTCGAGTTAATGTCAAGAACTAAATGGTTCCAAAGGGTAGAAAAAAGTAATAGTTATCCAAGCAACAGGGTCTCAAATTTATTAACTTTAAATCTATTTTCAGATATATTTATATAAATTCCATGAAACTTTTTCTTTCGTTAATTTTTGAAAGTTTTAGAATGTAGATATCTCTAAAACTAAAGTAATTAAATGACATACTGTATTTCATGACCTTCAAAATTTAGTGACCTTGACAAATTTAATAACCTTCAGTATTTCATAATCTTTAGTATATGTATTTTCCATGAATTTTAAAGAACATCAAAATTTTAGAAATTCTTTAATTAAAACAATTACAATAGAACTAGATGAAATATACATTTTGCATTCTAAATGAAAGAGCTCTATAATTATACTGAAAAAGTCTAAATATAAAAAATTTGTATTTTTGTGATGCATTCTATATAATTTCCGATCTCTTTAGTACCTAGCCATGTCCTTTATAGTATGATCTCACTGTTGTTTAAAGTGACGAATGTCTGAACCTTTAGCTGAATGTGTCAGTATAAAGTGACGAATGTCTGCACTTAGCTGATGTGTCAGTATAAAGTGACAATTCTAACCTTTAGCTGAATGTGTCAGTATAAATGTCTGCCTTTAGCGAATGTGTCAGTATAAATGTCTGCACCTTTTAGCTGAATGTGTCAGTATAAATTTGCACCTTAGCTAATGTGTCAGTATAATGTCTTACAGTAATGACTCAATCTGGAGTCAGTATTTTTGAAATCATTTTACATATCTATGTGTATATATTATGTGCCGCCAATTTTTTTTTCTAGGGTCTTTTTTATTCCATTGTTATCTCCCCTTCTTGTAAATGGTTTACTTCCTGCCTGATTCAATGTTTTTTCTTGCTTTTTAGCTTAAAGTAGGGAGCAGACACTTTGGGAAATGTTTTCTCTTTAAAAAGCTTAAATTTTTTGGTTTAATTAATGAATAAAGGTTAGATTCAGCAGCTCTATAAATCAAGCAGCCTTTGGAGGTTTGATTGCAGTTTGTGACATAACAGGCTGGTCCATTTAGCAACCTTTGAAGGTTTCTTTCAGTTTGTGACTCAGATGCCTTGCCAATTTAACAGCATTTGAAGGTTTACTGTCAGTTTGTGACACAAAAGATAAAATGTTAAAAAAAAATGTTGGAAAGTTTATTATTATGATATTTTTTACTTGACCTTTAATTTTTCAGGAATAAACAGGCACACCAAACACATCTTTTATTTTACAAAGTCCAGAAATGATAATTGTATTATGTTAAACTTCTCAGGGACCTATGTATATTTAAAATAAAACAGTGAAATGTTGGCTGTGTGAATTATATTTATTAACAAAATGTAGAAACATTTAAAATTGTTGTTCATAAATGATTGTAAATGCTTCATTTATTCAATGTAAAATGACAACCCTTAAAGCAACATTCTAATGCAGGGAGTTTGTATATGAGTCATATTGAGAAATTGTATGTTGCAAGCTTGAAATTTCAAATCAAGAGTTTAACTCGCATTGTTTTGTGAACTTTATATATGTTTTATATTAGAAACTTGAATGTAAGTTTCAATCAGATTAAATGAAAAAGAATGTGTCCAGTCAGGTTTTGTGTATAGTTTATATAGATGTACGTTTCTGTTAGTGTTAGTGTACAAACACATGTATGTTTCTATATGAGTACACACATTCACATGTATAAATGCATGTTATCTTTTTTACTATTTTACCAGGGAACTGACCAGATTTTAGAAGCTTACTGGACCAAGTTATAAATGGATATAAAGTTTTCCTTTTATATTTTAATATTAAAATGATTTTGAATGATTGACTCAGAAAATGAATTTGGACTTTTACAAGATATTAATTTTCATTCCAAGTATTTTTCTTATTCTGTACATATGTGTATTTTTGTTTATTTGCCAAATGGATTGTTATAAATGTAAACAAGCTTCTAGTACAAAGTGAAAGTAGATGTGTAACTTGTGATATTTCCAGAGTGTATATAAATGGTTGATATTAATGTGTATTTGTGGTTCTTTAAAATAATAGTTTTTTACATAAATTTTATATAATTTCTACCATTAAAATGTACACTTTTTGAATCTTTTTGTTGTATTTTCCTACTTCCAGTAAATTTTTGCTAGATGCACCAAATAAGCATATTTTGTTGTAAGACGTCGTTTGAAATTAAAAGCTGCCCTCAAAACTAGTCGTTAATACATTGTAGTTTAATATGTGTGTTTTTGTGTTAATTTTTTGGTTCAGATATTATGGTGCTGATTCAAAGGTCAAAGGTCAAAACAATGTAAACCAGTTAAATATGCTTAATATGTGCAAAACTGGGGTTGCTTTAATTCATGAATTCTTTTTGTTTTGTTTTTTTTTTGCTTTAAAAATATGTGATAGTGTAACTTTACATCAATGTATGTGAAGACTTTGAAAAATCAGGAAATTTCAGAGGAAATTATTTTTCATGTTGACATCAAAACAATGTCGAAGGAAATTATTTGTCATGTTGACATTAAACAATTAGAAGAATTTAAAAGATATATTTTGTCATGTTGATATTTAGACAATGAAAATATAAATATATTGTCATGTTAACATCGGACTGATAGAAGATTATTAGCAATTTTAAAATTTGTGAAAAAAGGAAGATAAGATTTATTTGTTAGTTTAACATCAGAACAATATAAGATCATATATTTTGTCATGTTGACAATGGGACAATGTAAGATAAATATGTGAGAAACAAAGTACATTGTCATGTTGGTATTTGTAAAAAAGAAGAGAGAATATTTGTCATGTTGACATTAATAATACAACAGAATGTATGTCAATTGACACCAGGACAATATATCAGATAGTTTATTTTGTCATGTTTATATTAGAACAACAGAAGATAGAATATTAACAATGTTGACATCAGTTCAACATAAAATTAACTATTTACATTGAATTTTTTGATATTTTCTTCCTCTTTACAATTTGGATTTTATTTTGTTTAACAATTAATTAAGTCAACTATTTAAAAAAAATGTCTTGCAATAACTAGCTTTTGTCTTGTAAGTTTTTAAAAGACATTAATGAGATAGATACTGCACATTTGAGACAAAGGCAATGGTCCGTAACAATTTGGTACTTGTCTTGATGTCAATGGTTACATAATTTTTGTTGCCATGGTTTTTTTCCCGCAAAAATTTCATTAAAAATTTCTAGTGAAGATGTGATACCTGTGAAATTTTGTGGTTTTGTGTTCTTGTTAGTAACTGATAATTTCTGCATTGAAATAAACATGGTTAATGATTAAAGTTTATATTGGATATGAAAAATCACCGTTTGAATTAAAACCATGTTAGATTGCACTATACATAGTCTTCCTTGTAACGTGTTGTATATCATAAACCTTAGTTATAAACTAAAGCTGTAAAAAATAGGCTATCCCTCCTCGTTCAAATGTTGGGGGTTATTTATTGTGTGTTGGGTAAACTGACAGTAACTATAGTAACCATTCTCTAGGTGATACTTGAGTGAGTAAATGCGATGATAGAATGTTTTGTCTATTTACATGTATTTATGGAAAAAGTGAAATAAAATGAATAAAACTAATAAAAAATTATAAAAAAAAAATTTGTTCTTGTTTTTTCCGCTGTATTGCTCTAGATCTGTAGAGCAAAAGAAAACTGGGAAAAAGTATGTGGTAGACAGTTATTGATACACAATCCACAATCGTTATATACAGAGTGCGAAGGACATGTCTTCTTTTAGCTCTTATTTATCTAAAAGTAGCAGAAAAATCGTAAAAACTTGGAAAAACATCACTCCACCTACTCGAACTGGCACCAAGCTATTCCAGTGTATTTAGATATTTTTATAGTACCTTCAAGTTATTATAGATATTTTCCAGTTACTCCTGGTTGCTCTGAGGAAAATTTTGAACAGAAAGTCTCTACGCAAATTGCAAAATCAAAAGCTCAAACACATCAAACCAATGGATAACAACTGTCATATTCCTGACACGGTGCAGACAGGTTATGTAGAAAATAGTGGATTAAACCTTGTTTAATAGCTAGCTTATCCTCTCACTTGTATAACAGTTGCATAAATATTTAAACATTCCATTATATTGACAACGATGTGTGAACAAAACAAACTTGACACAATAGGTAAAAATTTCAAAAGTAGGGATACAGCAGTCAACACTCTCACTTTTACGACAGACTCATCAAATTCCGTTATATTTACAATGATGCCTGTACAAAACAGACATAATAAATAGATTAGTCAAAATATGGGTACAGCAGTCACAACTGTGTTTCAATTTTGAAAGAAACAATCTTACAAAAAAGCACAAAAGCATCTATCAAATTAAAAACACATTCATTGCTTCGTGTGTCTGGCGTCAGAAAATTTATACGTCATATAGGAAGAAATTTTGTCGTTCAATGTTTATACAAAACAATTTATAACTTCACATGGGGAATGTTGGCATACAGGTTTAAAAAATCAAAACAAGGTTGGGATACCTAGAATCTACATTCGTTCAAGTAGGAACTTTTAGTTCGCTGAAAACTAAGTAAGAGATGTTACAGTTATTTACAAATTGTTCTTTGGTTTTCCCCATTGGTTTAAAACAAGTCCCAATTTGGAAGGTTAATTAATTTGAATGGTACCTAACTGCACATTTTATATGCTTTTGAAAAATATCATATACAAACCATAGATCTAATCTGCTTATGAGAGCTAGCGCATTGGACTACAAACACAAAGGTTCCTGGTTCGATCCTCGTTTCGGGGAAAAAATTGCAGGGACTGAATTTTCGACTCTCCCTTGATATCATTTGCGAGTATAGTCTTGAGAAACGATGATAGTCCGTCGGAAGGGTACAACAAATGGCTGACCATAATTAAGAGAGAGCAATATCTTTTGCATCTTAAAGACACCCTTGTAGATTTCGAAAAAGAGTAGGCTAATGCAACTACAAAGCAGCACTCGCACCAGCATATTGGAAACGGATTAATATATTTTATAATAACTAGTTTCCAAATCCACTGTATCTTAATTTGTTTGAATTAAATTCTGCTTTACCTCTGATTTGTTTTGGATTGTCCTTCTTTTTTCTTGTTTAAGTTAATTCTGTGGTGAATGTTCTTGCGTGTGTTTGTTCTGTATTTCTGTCACGAAGTCTTGTGACAATGGGAGGTTTGGCTAGCCATTAAACCAGGTCACACCCACCTTTTTTCTTTAAATGTCCTGTATCAAGTGAGGAGTATGGCAGTTGTTATCGAGTTGTTGGTTTCTATGTATGTTGGCGTTTGTTTTTGTTACACTTCAGTGTTCTTGTTGTTCCTTTGTTTTCATCTTATGGATAATGTGTTACCGTCGGTTTTGGTTTGTTACCAGGATTTGTTTTCTTTCAATATGTTTACCTCTTTTGAACACCGGTATACTACTGTTGCCGTTATGTATCACATTTTCTTCCCAATCACCGCTAGGTTTATAGATGATCTAAAGCATATTTACATAGGAGTGTTATCAGTTATCTGCAAAAAGTTCAGGTTTAGCCAGTGACAGTGACAAGGTATCAATTTCGTGAGGGAAAAATAGATACAATTTTAAAGATTTCATTCAAAACCATAACTTTAAAACATCTGCTGAAAGAGTTGCATCATCTGACAAAAATTGAGGTAATGAAACTGTTCCTGATTTTCAAAACTAATTATCAGATGAAGTGAAAACCTAAAATAACTATTTATCACTTCTATATGTTTATCAGATGCTTCGTGGTTAACGCCTCTTAGATATGATATGAACTGCCCTAACACAATATGGATACCAAATCATACAAGCATTCACGGAAAGACAGTTGTAGATTGGGAAGTAAAGAATGCACTAAATGACCAAATATGTAAAAATGAAATAACATATACATATATGATTTTAAATCTAATGTAAGAGACCATGTTTTAAATATATGGAAAAATGCTTGGAGTAACAGGACCGACAAGAAATTGCATGAAATTAAACCAACTTTATGCAAACCTTTGAACATAGTTATAAACAGGAAATATCAGTGTGTGATTTCTAGACGCCGTATTGTCATGATAGAATAAAACACGAGTGTGAAATATGAAATCCAACTAGCGCGTATATCTTGCGATTTGGAGTATACAATTGATAGAATTGACAACGGAAATTGGGAAAGTGTCAAAGAGACAACAACCCGATCAAAGAGCAGAAAACAGCAGAAGGCCACCAAATGGATCTTTAACACAGCGAGAAATTCCCTTGAGGCGTATAGACCTCTCCAATATCCTTTGATATCAGAAAAAGAAACCATTTTAATGTAAATGATATGTAAGACTTTCTTAAATAAAATTCCTGTTGAAAGAATTATTTTTTACTTTTAATCATATTGTCTTATTGATAAAATTTTATTGAAATAATTTTGTTTTGAACTAAATTTTAAGTGGATTGAAATATTTTGTCTGATTTATAAAAAAGAAAAACGTCTAGGTATAATAACTGAAATAGCTTCTGCCGCGACATAACCCTTTTTGCCAATGCGGCGAAAAGCAATCACCAATTAATCAATGCTCAATATCACATGACCTTTTTACGACAAAATAAAATCTTTAAATACATGTATAACTAATTTGAAGAGATTTTACCAAAATTTATGACCATACAATACATTTGTTTTAAACGTGTGGCCAAAGGATTGAAACGAATTTTAACATTATGTTGAAAATGAGTAAATATGCTTTTTAGCTTGGAAAAGGTACTCGATGCTTCATTATGTTCGTGAATTAATGAGGGCAACAGTAGTATACCTGTGTTCAGATGTCATAAATCGATTGAGATAAGCTAATCCGGGTTACAAATTAAACTTTAACCAAGAGAAACACACCAACTACCCTATAGCGGGTTATTTTCGCGGGTGTAAAATTTCGCGATTTTCATTAAATAAGGTATACGAACAATTTTGGCGGTTATTATTTTGGCGGATTCAAAACATTCGTAAATACCCTTGCATGTGCCTTTTTACATTGGCGGAATTTATTTAAGTTGTTTTGTTCTATCCGCGAAAATAAGCGAAAATTTACACCCTTCGAAAAAAAGCCGCTATATGGTATAAGAGGAAAACCAGAAGAACAACAGGAACACCGAAGTGTAACAAAATTAAACTCCAACACGTAAAAAGAACTATGTGATAACAACTGTCATATTCCTGACTTGGTACAGGACATTTTAAGAAGAAAATATGGTGTGCTGAACCTGGTTAAATGGCATTCAAAACCTCCCGCTTTATGACAATGTTTAAAAATATCGCTGAAACATAAAAGGATAGAAATACAACACAAACAAATAATATAATAGTAAAGGCAACATGCAATCTGCAGAACAATTTGTCGTCATTCGTTACTTAATCAGAGGTTAGTTATTTCTAGTCCCTACTGATAGCAATAGACTACTATTATATTGTCCAACAACATGTAAACCAAGTAATTAAAATCAAGTAAACTGTGTACATTGCATAGTCAAGGCTACTGTTATTTAACTAAAAGGGGCCATATTAATATGTCTCTGTCTATTTACCCGGACCCGGGAGGAAGGGGGTTTAACAAAAATGAATAAAGATAATGAACACTGGCTAAATGGACGTATATCAAAGGTTGTTTGCTCATCACTTTTCCTCTTTCCAAACCTTCCGACTTTAAGTCAAGTCCTTTGCCACTATTTAGCAGAAAAAAATAGAATTTACTTTTTATTTTAAACCAGATGACGCAAAAATATAATAAAGTCATCAGCTGATAGAAAATTTAGTATATGCATAGCTCTTTCCTGATACCCCTGTCAAAAAATGTTGACAAAAGTGTTGAAAATGGTGGATTAAAACTGTTTTATAGCTATATATAGTTTTATAAGTCATTGCTGTTACTGCTTTACGGAGATGCAGCAGAATACGAATGTGAAAGTTTTATCACGCTGGACAGTTTGGCAAAACTTTTAGGAATTTTGGTTCTCAATACCCTTGAACTTCGTACTTCATTTGACCTTTTTAACTTTTTTGAATTCGAGCGTCAATGATGAGTCTTTTGTAGGCGAATCGCGCGTCTGGCGTATATACTAAATTTAGTCCTGCTATCTATGATGAGTTTATTTACAACCACTGGGTCGATGCCACTGGTGGTTGAGATTTATTTCCCGAGGGTATCACAAGCCCAGTAGTCAGCACTTTTTGTGCTGACATGAATTGTCATTAATATGGTTATATCTATAAATTTACTGTTTACAATTTTTTGAATTTTTGGAATTACTAAGGCTTTTCTACCTCAGGCATAGATCACCTTAGCTGTATTTGGCAAAACTTTTAGGAATTTTGATTCTCAATACTCTTCAACTTTGTACATTTTGGGCCTTTTTAACCTTTTTGGATTCGAGAGTCACTGATGAGTCTTTTGTAGACGAAACGCGCGTCTGGCGTATATACTAAATTTAGTCCTGGTATCTATGATGAGTTTATTTACCTTTGACCATCATATTATGACGTGAATTCCTAATATCAGGTTATATATAGCCGAGCTTCTAAAGAATTAATTAAGAGTTATCTTAAGTCATAGGAGAACAATACTAATTCAAATCGAAATGATCTAAATATGGAATATTTTTTTTAACGATAAATGACCCCTTATGAAATAACAGTGTATTGACCGACAAAGCACAAGTTTTATCGGTTGAAGATAATTAACGTTGATCTTTATTGTCAGAAATCTACAAAGAAGATCTTAATGTTTCATAACTGATATTTCCTCCTACGGAGTTATGCCCAGTAAAGGAAAAAAAATGATGACAAATAAAAACTTGACCATTGAAAATTTCACCTTAGCTTCTACGTTATTTGGTTTCGAGACGAGATTTGGAAATCATTTCATATTTTCTTATATCTATATTAAAAATGAGAAAACCCGACGATACTATAGATTTATTATTTTTGTCTGTAATTAAATTGATATCTCCAATAGTTTGACTTTTCTACAATTTACAAACATATCTCTATTTCGTAACCTAATGTCAGATTTAAACATTTAGGCCATATTGAAAAATAAACAAGAATGTGTCCATAGTACACGGATGCCCCACTCCCACTATCATTTTCTATGTTAAGTGGACCGTGAAATTGGGGTCAAAACTTTAATTTGGAATTAAAATTAGAAAGATCATATGATAGGGAACATGTGTACTAAGTTTCAAGTTGATGTAACTTTAACTTCATCAAAAACTACCTTGACCAAAAACTTTAACCTGAACTTTGCACTATCATTTTCTATGTTCAGTGGATAATGAACTTGGGGTCAAAACTATAATTTGGCATTAAAATTAGAAAGATCATATCATGGGGAACATGTGTATTAAGTTTCAAGTTGATTGGACTTCATCTTCATAAAAACTACCTCGACCAAAAACTTTAACCGGACGGACGAACGGAGGCACAGACGGACGGACGGAGGCACAGACAAGAAAACATAATGCCCCTCTACTATCGTAGGTGGGGCATAAAAAAGAATGGCCAATATCGATACACAGAATTTGTTTCAAATAATCTCATTAAATAGAGAGTTTTCATAAAAAATAGATAATCATTGATACATATTTCTTGTTTTAGGTCATGACAACTCTTACTTTATGAATAGAAAAACCACACTTATTGCGACACATACACCAATGACGAAACCTTTAGGAATCTGGAATTGTTATGATAATTCATCAGAGTGTCAGGAATTCCAATATGTATTAATTGTACACCACTACTGACTGACTTATTGCTGTAATGAATTGAAGCAGAATCCATACAAAACCTTCTAATACGCGAAACAGAAATTAATCTTGCAATGTTCTTTGATTTCACTTTCATATATATTGCTGGTGTTCTGTAACTCAATAACCCACATTTCAATGAGTACTTGCATCTCATAAATCCAAGTAAATTTGAAATAACAGATACTACTTGAGATAGAAATTCTGTTTCATATCTTAATCTTTTGCTCGATAATGACACAGGTACACGATTTGACATGTCTTCAATCTAGAATCTATGGCAAACGTGTAGATGTCAACATTGTCAACTTCCAATTTTAAGAAGAAGCACATCCTCTGCCATACGTATGGCGTTAACATATCTCTGTTTAAACGTGATACGTTTCGCTAGTGTTCACACTGTTCGGAGTGCTTTAATCGGAGTATGCACCTTACACAAACACTGTTCCAATAGAGTTATAAGGAAGAACGACTGAAGTTTTACTGTAACCATCACGTAATAAGTGACCGATACGATTAGAAGGTGTGCAGTCTTACTATTGAAAAGTATTTACGCGGTCTTAGATATTAAAATAACAGTAAAGACATCTGATCCTTGCTTTTATCGATTCCAACATTTTTACTGAGTGTGAATTCGCTTGACAGGTGACGCATGCAGGGCTAGAGACACCATGTCGACGCATCCTGTCCCGCTCTTTTTGGAGTGTATCCGATTCTCTCACTTCCTGTTTTCCCCTTGAATTCAACTCGATTTATGAGATTTGAACATCGGTAAACTACTGGCGCCTTTTTTTTTTTTTTAGGAAAGATAAAAAAACGTATTTGAAAAACAACACTCTGTTTCAAACAATATGTACATTGGATAAGCAGCAGCAGTGGTTTAAATCTAGTAATGATTGATGATTGAGATATGCTGCTCCAGCAAAGAAATGTTATTTCGGCGCAATTAAAATCTAGTATATTCAACAACCTATTAATTGAGTTAAATGTTCAATGAGAAAATGACAAGTGTTTACAATTGTATTATTTTTTTTTTCTGCAGAAAATTGTCAATTACAACTCATCATTGTATTATAATATACAAAAGAAGATATTACAATATTACTTGAGTATGTGTGCTAGTTAATAGAAGAAATTGAAATGAAATTATTGCAATTGTCATGACAATTAATTGAAAAAAGTAGCTTAAGGGGTAAGCCAATTTCCACTGAATTTGTTTCAATCTCTGGAATAAATTTGTCACAACCTACTGGAAATTTGTAGTTAAAGTGTATATTTTTCTCCACAATTGTACCAATTGTTCAGAAGTAAATATGAATTCTCCTGCGCTACACGTGGCCATAGAATATAATATTTAAAACTTAACGTTTTAGTAGAAATTTGCATCGAAGGAAATTTTTAACCAACAAGTCCTTTTTTTGCTTTTATCTTGTAACTACATGTACTATCAATATATTTTGGTTTGGTTAAGAATGACTTCATCCTACTTATACAGTTTAGGATAACTATTCAATTGTGACGCCATCTGTACTGATGTAAAACACAATTAAATTTAGTTCTGGTATCTATGATGAGTTTATTATACGTTCCGAAAAAAAAGTTGAATATAAATTTGCGAGATTTTGAGTGATTTCCAAGTAGACAACTATCCAATGAAGTCCAGAATGAAATGGATTTAAGCAACTATAGGTCACAGCACATCATTTAATGATGAGTCAAACCCAATCAGTATGAAATAACTCGACATTAAAACAAAATGTAAAATAATACAAAAGTTAACCAATCAAAAAGAACACTAAATTATAGGCTACTGACTTTGAAAAGGCTTAGTCCAGAATTTGGCGGAATTACATATATTTGTATCTTTGTTAAAGTTCAACCCTCCTTCGTTAAAAGACAAAAGGACAAAATCAGTTGGAAATTGTTTGATTGACTCACGTAACAGGAACGATGCACACAAAACAACTAACAGATACACAAAGTACGGTAAATACTGAATGTTAGTTAAAGCCAACATCAAATAATGAATATATCAGGATCTTCCAGACCAAAGTATTGTTAAAACTATAAAGTACACACATGAATCAGATACTGTGGATTAGATAATTCTCAAAATAAACTTGTTGGGAACAAATTAGCAGAAATTGCCCCATATCTCTTCACAAGTCACGTAAATTACACACCAGGTCATATATAGTATCACAAAGCATATTAAATAAGCATCAAAGAACCAATTAATTCGAAACCATGATAATATTTGTTTGAAAATTGTATTTACTTGTATAAATAACCTTTCATTCAAATATGAAATGAAACTGAAAAAGTCAAATAATTATATAACGAATAGGATTTTATATAACATTGAGAAGTTAACTGATGTCGTGTACAACCTTCAGAATTTATCAGATTGTACTTGGTTGATACCTCTGCTGGTGGAAAAACTTTCTTCGAGGGAATAACCAGCACAGTAGCCAGCACTTGTGTGTTGAAATAACATAACTTTTATCATAATTATATTCATATTCATAAATTAACAGTTTTCTAAAAAAAACTTCATGTTTCGAAAAACGAAGGAATTTCTACTAATAGGAATAGCGTACAAAATTGAAAGCCTTGAACCTTTGATGACTCTTTAACAACCAACAACCGATGCCTCTTCAACTGTAGATTTCATCATTGAGGATATCACAAGCTGAGGAACCGGCACTAGATATCATTGATTTAACCATATTCGTAACACTTTGATTTGGTAATAAAACTAAAGATTGTACAGCCAAATAAAAGTTTATTTTAGCTGTATTTGTCAAAACCGTTTGGAATATTTAGGTTCTCAATGCTCATTATCTTCGTTCTAGGTAATGCCTTTTAACCTCTGTTAATTCAAGCGTCACTAATGAGTCATTTGACGAAAAATCGTGCGTGTCACGTATTAGATTTTAAACCGGGTGTCTTTGGTCAATTTTTTATTTAATTTTAAGAAATAATCCAACTTAATCATATTGACAGATTGTTTTTAAAAGTGATTGTATTCATTAAAAATTTTAGAATAAAAAAAATATATCATGATAGATATGAGACGACCAGAACACTGCGGCAAATTCACGATGAATGAGGACGGATCTGCTTACCCTTCCCAGATCACCTGAGATCAACCACAATATTTGATTTGGTTTTGTGTTAGGCACTGGCTACGGTTACATAGAAATGTAACAATAATAAAAATATTATTGTTACATTGGAGACTAATTGCCGGAATGCAAAGTTGGGTGAGGAACCGATTAATTACAAATGTAACAATAATTACTGAGGCTACGGTTACATAACGTTATTGTTACATGACAAACAGCAATGTACGCTAGATTGATTAAACTTAAATATTCTATAGTTGTATTGCTTCATTCTTTCATATGTACTAAACAATACTTGTAATTTAATACTGATAAATAATAAAATATTATTATTCAACAAATGGTGTACAACTTGAATAGTTTTACTACGTATTAATGATTTTGATGTTCTTAAAGATACTACTCAAGATTAGGAGTGTGACTGTCAAAGGCGAAACATATTGTTCAATGGTTTCACTTTTTTAAAGTATTTAACTGCACACCTACTCTTATTACTGTCATTATACTTTGGATCAATTTTGTTTATGGTGAAAAAAAAATTAAACTTGGGATGCGTTTTAAACGAAACTGAAACAAAATCAAGACATACATTTCATACAGCTTTATAACTTGACGCAAATTGATAATTAAAAGCAAAGTTTGCTAACTATAACTTAAATACTAAGAAATTCTGTATGTACACGTATGTGTGGAGGACGTAATTTCGTTCATCAAAAATGTGTCGGACTTTAAAAACAACTTACTGGATTTGTAGAAATTGTCATTGTAAAATAAAAAATTACAGTTAATAAATTGTATATATATATGTTATAAATGTATGTAATAAATGTCCTCAACTTTTATTATTTAGTACATATGACTTGTCCCATTGTACATTGCTTTTTTTCATGTAACAATAACGCAATGTAACCGTAGCCTCAATAATTATTGTTACATTCGTAATTAAACAGGTCCTTACCCAACCATGCATTCCGGCATTTAGTCTCCAATGTAACAATAATATTTTTATTATTGTTACATTTCCATGTAACCGTAGCCAGTGCCTTTGTGTTAAGTAGTCTTTAGTTAATTTAGTTTTTTCTTCTGTTGTATTTCTTTTTTTTATTGCCATGGCGTTATCAGTTTATTTTCGACTTACACTATTTATAACTTTATCGTCTTTTAAATACCATATGAGCTGTCTTTAATGGATCGCTGTAACTGTTGCAGAACAAATACCATGTGAGTTCAAATAATTTTAAAAAGAATTAAAATGAACGTCATATATATCTCCCTGCGATGGTATTTGTTCCCTTGAAGGTAACTATCATAAATATAGATTCTGCACTGCAACAAGTGTGTTACGATATTTCTCCACTCGAGACAGTTTAATTTGATTATTTAAAGCGCGAGACTTGCCGAGCATTTTAAATAATTAAATTTAACTGTCGAGAGTGGAAAAATATCGTAATACACGAGTTATAGTGTCGGAATCTGTTTCTCTGATGACTTTAATCATTCTTTTTCAAAGATGTTCAGAAACTTGTGTTCTTTATATGCGACGTCATCAGGCAAGGTCGCCTTTTTTCATGACGTCACAATAGGAAAATTGAGAAGAAAACAAAACACTTCGACGTCATAATCAAATTTCGACTAATCATTTGCCGAGAACAGATTTTTCACTGGTGAGGAGAAATATTTTTCTCACACCAGTCAAGAAATGTGAAAATAGCACAAAACTTAGAGAATAGATAATATCACCTTCATCAAAAATTGTTTTAGAAATGTTACTGGCTTGACCACGTGTTTCCTTTGAAATGAGATATATGCTCAATGCATAATGGAAGAAATAATCTGTCTTATATGTTACACAAAGTCCTCTATCAGCATGAAAAAACTTTAACAGTTGTAATCGGATATTTTCGCTATCCATTCTAAAATTTAGCTAAAATGGAAATATTCGCATTAGTTTAGAATTAACCTGTAATGGAAATATATATTACAACCTTATTATATAGCTAATTAATTTTACTGTACTATTTTTTACAGAGAACTATGTCAATCGTAATATGTTCTGATCCCTAGTCGATTTCATAACTAGAAATAATACGTGCTTCTCGAGTTACAGTCAAGTAAAAAATTGTGAAACAGGTATAGACACATGAGTTTAAACAATTGTCACGTTTAATAAGGATTTCGTTGTTTTAAATTACGTCCAAATCCAAAATACCGCAACATTATGTTACTTGAAAACGTAAAATAAATTTCCTTAAACACGCAAAATAACTTTCCTTACAAACGCAAAATAACGTTCCTTAAAACATTCGAATATTTAAATATTAAAAGATTCTATTTATTCTACTGGGCATTTAAAACATAGAATGCGCCACAGTGCTAACGCTGAAATATACGCAATATTTGCTTTACAATACTACAAAAAAAATAGCATTGCGATTTAGATTTTGACAGCGTAGTTTCCTTTCCTCAATGAGATGTTCCTTTTGTCGTTCGTACTGCGAACACATTTAACAATTTTTGATTTGCTATGATACCAACTGTGATGACCTTGCATTACCACTAAAAGATTGAGAACAATACGTATGTTTTAATAAATGTAAAATAACAAACTGATCAAATGGCAATGTCAAAACATCAAGAACATCAAACGAGGGAAATATAATAATCATTTTTAATATATTTTGTCTCTTTTTCTTAAAAAGCGTAATTAGTTTTGATAATGGGAATAGTGCCATTATCTCATATTTTTCATATGCAATAATACTTTATAAGATGTTTCGTATATATTGATTTGGAATGAAGTCTTAATTGCTTCCATTTTTTGTATTTGTATTTTTGTATGGCAATATCAGCACCTGTAGGTTGTATTTCTGTAAATATAGACAATGTAATTTGCCATATGAACTCCCTTTAAGCCTTACACTGTTCCATTTTTATTATGATGATGCGTAAAAAAAATATTTCCTAGAAAGGAAAGTTGCACTGCTTTTTCATTCAACGGGTAAACATAATGATGTGCGGAATATTTTCAACATTTATATGCCCGAACTCCTAAGGGTTTAAACTTATATTTAAACTTTATACTGAAATTCTGCACTATCCCTCCCTTCAGCATGGTCTGCCTCAGAATTCAAATGTTGCCGCTATTGTGGTTAGACTTGTATAATCTCCAAGTTGTCTCTCTGAGATGAAACACAGAGATCTTATCTGGGACCCAATACTTAAACAAAACAAAATATCTACGAGTATAATATCTCCCCAAAAGAGACATGGTTTGTGAAACAATGTCTAAAAAGTGCAACCTATAATATCTTGACTGTTTATGGTTTAATTGCCTTAACCGGAGCTTTTGGCTAATAAATGATAACGCCTCTATGAAAATAACGAATAACTAATTTTGCTTGTATGCAGACTTCGTCAAACACCACGAAATCAAATATCCACGAACAAGTAAGTTTGCTCTAATCCACGAAAACCAGTACCAACGAAAATGAATGATTCAACATATTAGTTGTCGTAGTTCATGTTGGTATATTTGTTTTCGTAAACTGTTTTGTTATAAATGAAGCTGTTAGTTTTCTCAATTCATATATAAATGAACTTTTTTAGCCAAATTTTCATAAGTTTTTTTTTCTCCTCATTGTTGAAGTACGTACGGCTGCCTATAATTGCTAACATTCACCCTTTTTTTTTTTTAACTCTTTGTGATTGTTGTCTCATCGGTAATCATACCACATCTACTTATTTTTATCAGTTTCTACAGGTCACATACATTCTTTAAACGATGAACGATTTCCACACCTTATAGTGATCTATGCAAGCCGCCTGATATAGTTAAATCTTAATAGACTCAACAGAGAGCTTTAACATTAAATAAACTGCAAAACAGTCCATTTGTTCACAACATACATATAAGTACCTATACTAGTACGAAAATCAACTGCCAAAATGTAAAAAATAACAATATTGGAGTACTTCCCTGTAATTTAAGCTACTACAATGCGCAATTTGAAATATTAAATAATCCATTTCCCCCACATTTCAATATCAATCAGTGCACCTCTACTGATATTAGTTAAAGACGTCAAACAGAAAGTTCGTCTTTACATACAGGTCATAAAAGTTTGAGATTAATTGGAATTAAGGAGTTACTAAATAGGATTATGTTTGTTACTTAATAAAGTTTAATCGTCATTAATGGAAAGAATTAATTAATAATCAGAAAGACGTGAGTTTATCAATGACGTATGATTTATTATGTCTGAATGCATACCTGATCGTCTTAATGCGTTTAATCATTTTTTTGGCATTTCCCTGGAGTGCTTTTATTTATAGAAAATATCATATCCTGATCGTCGTATTTCATTAAATAATTTTGACATTTCCGTTAGAGCGCTATAAAACCAGGTTCAATCCAACGTTTGCTACATTTGAAAATGCCTGTACCAAGTCAGGAATATAACATTTGTTGACCATTCATGACCATTCATTTCATTTGATGTGTTTTATCATTTGATTCTTCCATTTAATTAGTGACTTTCCGTTTCAAATTTTCCTCAGAGTCTAGTTTTTTTGTGACTTAACTTTTTATTTACACGCGATATTTTCAAAGTGTTTGTCTATGTTTATAACTAAAACTAACAGTACGTTTTAATTTTTTTGAGACACGACCATTTGCATTCCCTTTGCATTTGAGGTCATTCCCTCGTTTTTGGTGGGGGTTACTTATATTCTGTGTAGTATTTTGTGAATCCTTCTTTTACGTCTTTACTTCTTTTATTCATGGCATTATATATTGTATATCTTCCTTTGAGTTATGGTTTCTGATTATCAATTTGGATAAACGCTTTTACACAAAATACCGTACTCAAAGTCAATGGTTGTGTCTCAAAGTTTTGTGTGATTTCATGTCATGGGTTTAGCTATGTCAGAGTCTTGTGTGGTTTTAAGTTAGGAACCTATTCATGGGTTCTGCTATGTCAAAGAGTATTGTATGAATTCCAGTTAGAGCTTTGTCGTAGGTTCAGCTATGTCTAAGAGTTTTGTATGAATTCCCGTTAGAGCTTTGTCGTAGGTTCAGCTATGTCTAAGAGTTTTGTATGAATTCTAGTTAAAGCTTTGTCGTAGGTTCAGCTATGTCTAAGAGTTTTGTATGCATTCTAGTTAGAGCTTTGTAGTAGGCTCAGCTATGTCTAAGAGTTTTGTATAAATTCCAGTTAGAGCTTTGTCGTAGGTTCAGCTATGTCTAAGAGTTTTGTATGAATTCCAGTTAGAGCTTTGTCGTAGGTTCAGCTATGTCTACGAGTTTTGTATGAATTCCAGGTAGAGCTTTGTCTTAGGTTCCGCTATGTCTAAGAGTGTTGTATGAATTCCAGTTAGAGCTTTGTCGTAGGTTCAGCTATGTCTAAGAGTGTTGTATGAATTCCAGTTAGAGCTTTGTCGTAAGTCCAGCTATATGTCTAAGAGTGTTGTATGAATTCCAGTTAGAGCTTTGTCGTAGGTTTAGCTATGTCTAGGAGTTTTATGGCCTTTTAAGTCAGGGGTCAATTCATGGTTGTGCTTTGTCAACAAGTTTTGTATTATTTCAAGTTAATACCTTTTCATGGGTTCTGTAATGTAAAAAAAATCTGTGTCTTTTTCAGTACAGAACCTGTTCAAGTGTACGGTTATCTCAAAGAATATGTGCCTTTTTACGTCTGGAACCCATTCCTTGGTTCTACTATGTCAAAGAGTTTTGTATCTTTTCAAGTCAGGAAAGAGGGACGAACGATACCAGACAGACAGTCAAACTCCTAAATCAAAAACAAACTGACAACGCCATGGCCAAAAATGAAAAGGACAAACAGACAAACAAAATTACACATGACACAACACAGAAAACCAAAGAACAAACAACACGAACCCCAACAAAAACTAGCGGTGATCTCGGGTGCTCCGGAAGGGTAAGAAGATCCTGCTCCACATGTGGCACCCGCCGTGTTATTTATGAGATACATTCGGTAAATAGTATAATTCGGCAGGTCACATTTACGAAAGTGAAGGGGATTGTAGTTACGACGTAAGGAACATATTCATGGGTTCTGTTATATCAAAATATATTGTGTCTTTTTAATCAAGGAACCCATTCATGGTATCGGTTATGTCTAAAAGTTTTATGTTTGTTCACTTCAGAACTGAAGTAGGGATACAGTTTTGTCAAACAGTTTTTTACCTCTTACAACAAAGAATCGTTTTTTTTTTTAGATAGTCGGGTAACATAACCAATGATTGGTCTGTCCATATTGTCAACAGTGTTCAACTAAGTATGACAAATTCACAAGATGAGGAAATATAAATATAGGTTTGATCTAGCCATATTGTATGCATTGAACACATAAGTAAGACCAGTCCACAATGTCAGGTAATACGGAATATGAGCCAATGGGTGCTCTGGTCATATGGTAAACAGTGTTCACATAAGTAAGACCAGTCCACAATGTCAGGTAATACGGAATATGAACCAATGGGTGCTCTGGTCATATGGTAAACATTGTTCACGTAAGTATGACTAATTCATAAGATAAGGAAGTATGACTCTAGGTTTTATCTAGCCCTATTGGAAAAATTTGGTTACACAATTCACATTAGTAAACGAGTATGCTCAGCCAACAATACAATGTATATATAAATATGCGTCTACGGCATGGTCAGCAATGTTCACATTGTTTTATCACTATACAAGATATGTGAAAATCCGGACCCTACACGTAGGGTTAATGCCTATTGCAATAGTCCGAAATTTTAAGGCTGTTATAAATGAAGCTGTTAGTTTTCTCAATTCATATATAAATGAACTTTTTTAGCCAAATTTTCATAAGTTTTTTTTTCCTTCTCATTGTTGAAGTACGTACGGCTGCCTATAATTGCTAACATTCACCCTTTTTTTTTTAACTCTTTGGGATTGTTGTCTCATCGGTAATCATACCACATCTACTTATCCGAACTTTTAAGGCTGGTAAAATATCTTTTTTGAAATTTTCCTGTCATGTACTTCAAAACAGACCATGCTTCAGATGGCCATTAATTTTATGTTTTTCTCATTTTATATTTATTCATGTTATTTCAGCAGATATGCACAATAAAATAACATGAAATAGTTCTCAAATAAAAGAGAAATTAATTCATTCGTAGTTTTCAGGCAAAAGGTTAACTGTGATAATACCCATTATTAAAGCCAATAAAAACTATTTATGGGTTTTAAATTACTATTGATGAAATATTGCACTCGGACACTTCTCGGCAGTTAAATAATTAAGGATTTTACATATTTCAACGCCGATAGTAATGTGTTTTTGATGTTATTGTTGTCTTACTGGAATCAAATCAAACTCTGGATTATATAATACACAGCAATATTTCAGTTAATCTTAAAAAGTAGGTCGGTTCGGTTTAGCTCAAACATGTATTTTTTGTGAATTATTTCTTCATTACTTAATGTGGGAATCAAACATACCATGATCAAAACGGTCATACGGATATGTGTGTGACATTTCAATATGGGGTTCTCTTTGCAGACTGCGCTTAAATTATTTTGATTTCCTTGAAACATCCATGACAACTTTTTCGATACAACTCGCTACGAAACAGGAGAAAAGCTCTCGGAGCTGGGCTTTTCAACCTGTTTCTATTTTGTTTTTTAGTTCGTTTCAAAGAAATGTCAAAATTTAGAAACATATGTCTCAGACTGAAGGACACGAATCACAACCACGAATATCATATAATTATTGTTAAACCTTTCATGTACAATTGGTTTTGGTAAATAAATGTAATAACATACATTTTGTTTCTCTAGGATCAGGTAATAAAACAAATAGTGTCTTTTGTTTCAGTAGTAATGAGGTTTAATTGACGTTTGAAAACAGATACTCACTTCGGCCGTTGGCCGCAGTGAATGTCAGTTGTTTTTAAAAGTGTTTATACATATTACATTGGAAATATTGCCGTATGCAATTAATAAATGGTTTTGAAAATACATGTACTAATACGCAATGGAAAATATTTTATGAACATTTTCTTCTCTCATATAAAATAGCTAGATCGTATGTTATATTTATGAAACACAAAATTTATAAGTTAATCTGCAAGTTTGAAATTGAAAGGGATATTTTTCATAAGAAAATGCCTGTATCAGATCAGGAATTTCCCTTGGGATTTATCTATATGCGTCTTTGGTTTTCTTTGTTACATATATAACGTGGCTCTGTAATTATATATCCCGACATTGTGGTTTTGTACTATGGCAAATGTGTAGCTTCTTGTCTTTAATTTTTGCTAAGATGCTTGGCCTATATGCCATTATATGCTTCTTTATTACATTTCTTTTAATTGATTAAGATTATAAGACAATGTTGACTGCTGTATATTTGACATTTGTACCTATTATGTCTGTTTGTTTTGTTCACGCATCGTTGTCAATATAATGTAATTTGATGCGACGATCATACAAGGGAGAGGTTTAGTTAGTTATAAAACCAGGTACATATATAAATATTATTTTTTTATATAAATAAGGCCGTTAGTTTTCTCGTTTGAATTGTTTTACATTGTCTTATCGGGGCCTTTTATAGCTGACTATGCGGTATGGGCTTTGCTCATTGTTGAAGGCCGTACGGTGACCTATAGTTGTTAATGTCTGTGTCATTTTGGTCTTTTGTGGATAGTTGTCTCATTGGCAATCATACCACATATTCTTTTTTATATATTCAATCCACCATTTTCTACGTAAGAAAATGTATGTACCAAGTCAGGAATTTGACAGGTGTTATCCATTCGTTTGATATATTTGAGCTTTTGATTTTGCCATTTGATTAGGAACTTTCCGTTTTGAATTTGAATTTGAGTTCAGTATTTTTGTGATTTTCTTTTTTACAGACGTCTAGGGATATTCTGAATAAACATGTTGATTATTTGTACGCCATACGCACGAACTTTGTAATATGTGATTATTTACTTTGTAATATGTGATTATTTACTTTGTAATATGTGATTATTTACTTTGTAATATGTGATTATTTACTTTGTAATATGTGATTATTTACTTTGTAATATGTGATTATTTACTTTGTAATATGTGATTATTTATGAAAATTTACGTCACTATAAATATAGTGAATGAACTTTCGCACCTTGTCACAAAAAAAAAACCATTTCATTTATAGATTTCATTATCATTATATAGAATACATCAAACGTATGTGTAAGCGGATAATAAAGGCAATAGTAGTATACCGCTGTTAAACAGTCATTAATCGATTGAGAGAAAACAAAGCCAGGTCACAAACTAAAACTGAGGAAAACACATTATCTATCAGAGGAAAACAACAGAACAACGAAAACACTGAGCAGCTACAAAACCAAACGCCAACATTCATAGAAACGGACTATATGATAACAACTGCCATATTCATGACTTTATACAGAACATTTTCAAGAACAATTGGTGGGTTGAACCTTGTTTGATGACTAGCATAACCTTCCCTTTGTATGTCATCATAAACAAACTACTAAAGTGCGAGATCAAGTTTTTTTCTGAATTATTTGGCTTGATGAATGTATATTTTTATTTTGTAATAATGAAAAAAATTTAAAATATTGAATATCTTTTGCTACTGCCAATTCACAAGTAAGAGGTTTAGATAGCTGTAAAACCAGGTTTAATTCACCATTTTCTACACCGGGAAATGTCTGTACAAAGTCAGGAATATGACATTTGGTTTCCATATTCGTTTGATGTTTTTGAACTTTTGATTTTGCCAATTAATAATGGACTTTCCATTTTAAATTTTCCTTTGAGTTCGGTATTTTTCCTTTTTTACTTTTCACAATATTCTTCTATAAACAAAATATCATATATATTAACATATAAGAAACATCACCATAATTTTGTTTTATAGCAAAAAAACAAAAAAATACCGGATGATTTTTTGATTAAGATGATATGTATGTTTGTTTTAAGACATATTTTCTTAGTATTTTCCTGATTATTTAATGGATGCTCATGTTGTTTCCTTTACAACAGATAAATAGATGCATATATTCTTATATATTAAGTTAGAGATAAAATATGGCTTATTATGAAGTTTACCTTTATTTTCTTTGTAAGTAAAATAGGAAAATGTCTGTACCAAGTCAGGAATATGACAGTTGTTATCCATTCGTTTGATATCTTTTAAAGCTTTTGATTTTTTCATTTGATTAGGGACTTTCCGTTTTGAATTTACCTCGGAGTTCAGTATTTTTGTGATTTAACTTTTTGCAAGTTTTTTTGTGCTTTTTGTTTTGTTTTGTTTTTTGAAGAAAATGTTTATTGTTCATTAAATGTGCATAAGTCAAATAAATTACAAAATCAAATTTAATAAGATCTTAATTTTTACCTGAAAGAACAATTGCAGATTCGATACCCAAACAATTTCAATAGATATGTGTTTATATAAGTGTGTGGTATGTGGGCAAGTGCAAGTGCAAAATTTCAATTTAATCCATCTAAGGCACATCATCAAAACAAGAAATTATTTAAATGATTCAGTGACAATTTCGTGGTGTGATCTCTTAGCCACAGAAGGCACCAAGGGACGATGTTCCATGATGAGTGACGGACGCACATGGCACGTAGACAGACGGTAATAACATTATCAGCGGTCAACATTTATATATACCTTGACGGAAGGGATATTCTGAATACAAATAATCTAGTTAATAATGGACCATTAGCACATTAGCCTTTGTAAATTGGTAATATGTGATTAATGTATGGAAATTGGCGTCTCTATTAAAAATAGTCCATGAACTTTCGCACCTTGTTATACAAATGAACAAACATTTCATTCATATGTATGTTATCGTAGACGCGATGACCACGCCATAACATCAAATGAATTTGTAACACAATTAAATGGTATGATAAACACAATGCAAAAAAAAAAAAAGAATCTTAAAAATTATTGAGCCTTTATAAGTAATTTTGTATTTTGTAATGAATAATAAACTGCAAAAAAAAACCAAAACACCTATATAACAATATGCAGTCAACAAGATGAATCTCGGATCAACTTTGCAATTATGATCTACATTTGCTTTATAATGAGATTCAATAATATCAAACTATAATTGACAATGAGATACTCTCTACCAGATATCAAACAACGTAGAAGTTAGCAACTATAGATCACCGCGTAGCCTTCAAAATTTGCCAAACTCTTTAAATCAAAGCAATCTATAAAATTCCTGCAAATGACAAATTAAATGAAATACAATTCAAACGAGAAAGCTACTGGCTTGATTTAAATCAGACGTAAATCAAATATGATAAACAACAGCATACGACCACTGAATCACAGGCTCTGACTTGGAACAGATAAAAACATAACGTGGGGTTGGAAGGAACTTAAGACCAACACTCCCATATGTTATAACACAACATTAGAACAAACATTAAAAGTCATTTGACAAGGGTTTATACTCGTCAGATCATTAAAAAGCACACACACAACTAACAAAATAACAAAAGACACAAAGTACAGATATGAAAGTACTGGCTGTTACTACAAACTAGTTCAAAGCCAATGCCAGCTAATATCACTGGGGTAAAGCTGATGACCGTAACTGCATTCACGGTCATCCCAAGATGTTGGATGAACAAATAGGTCAGTATCTGTATCGTCTGTTACAGTGTTTCTATATCATTTTCTTTACAAAGGAGACATTGATACGATGTAAATTTATAAAAGATTCACACGAAAATCACAAATTACTTCCGAGAAATGTGCATGAAACAGGAAATTCGATTTAAAAAAATCGCTAAGATGACCGTAAATCACAATCGAGATGACCGTAACAGAATCAGCAATTCATAACAAGGGTGACCGTAATTGGTTAAAAGATGACCGTAATTTGTAAAGGATGACCGTAATTTCTAAATGATGACCGTAACTTTTAAAGGATGATCGTCAATTTTAAGAAATATCCGTATTTGTATAACTACCTTTTTTGTATCAAATGATTAATGGTGTTGATATAAAACGTATTTATATGAGAAGGTAGGAGAAAATAAGACATGCTTTAAATACGAAGTTCACCATATATATCTTTTTTCTTTACGGTAGAGGGTATAATTTTTAAAATGAACATACAACAAGACATGCACATGAAAAAATGGGGAAAACATGCAACAAAAGCGCGATTAAATGACACCTTACAAGTATAATTAAAAAAAAGTGTGCTGCACATGCAGCCTCCAACTAAAAGCCAAAACATTTTTTTTATTTTCTGGAATTCCTTGTAATGACATAAAATAAATGCACTTTTTTAAAAATGCCAATGGATGTACACCCATTGTTATTATATCGTCTTTGATTTGTCTTCTATTTTGTCTTGCAAGTAAAATAACAGAACCTGTTTTTAAAATACTACGACCAAACTAGTGAAGGCGACATCCAGCAAAATAGATCCTTAAAATAGTCTTGTGCGTATAGCGTATCACAAGGGCCAGGGGCAGGGGCGGATTAAGCCATTTTCAAAAAAGAGGGTCCCAACCCAGGGTAAAGGGGGTTCAAACTATGTGTCCTTTATTCAAATGCACTGATCGGTAAATAAAAAGGGGTTTCGGACCCCCCTCCTGGATCCACCACTGAGGGGAACCTTGTCAATTTGTATATACAGCAATGTTATTCATATATAAAGACAAACTAAGATTTTAATCTGCTTCCTCTGGAACCATACACACAGGCTCGATTACCGGATATTCATATGTTTGATTAGTGTTTTTATGCTCCATTCATTGGCATTATGTTTTCTGGTCTGTGCGTCCGTTCGTTTGTTCGTCCGTTCGTCTGCTCGTTCGTCCGTCTGTCCCACCTCAGGTTAAAGTTTTTGGCCGAGGAGGTTTTTGATGACGTTGAAGTCCAATCAACTTGAAACTTAGTACACATGTTTTCTATGATATGATCTTTCTAATCATAATGCCATATTAGTTTTTTTCCCATTTTAACGGTCCACTGAACATAGAAAATTATAACATTCTTGTTTCTTCATCTTTTCGTCGTATCTCTGTCAATTTGTATTAAAATTTCAAAGTCGTTATCAATAATTATTTCATTGTTTACGAGACATTTGCAATTTACTATCATTGTCATGAACTCAGAGTACGGCAAATAGTTATAAAATAAATTGATGAAACATGTTTATATCCGCTAACTAAGCCCCTATTGAGACAAACACAACAAAAAGCAATGAATACAAATACGGATATTCTTAGAATTGAGGGTCATCATTTAAAAGTTACGATCATCCTTTACAAATTACGGTCATCTTTTACAAGTTACGGTCATCTGTTTACCAATCACGGTCATCCTTGTTTTATGTTACGGTCATCTTGAAAATATCTTAAAAATGATTTACGGACATCTTAGCGATTTTTTCAAATTGAATTTCGCGTTTCCTGAACATTTTTCGGTAGTAATTTGTGATTTCTGTGTGAATCTTTTATAAATTTACATCGTATCAATGTATACTTTGTAAAGAAAATGATATAGAAACACTGTAACAGACAATACAGATACTGACCTAATTTTTCATCCGACATCTTGGGATGACCGTGAATGCAGTTACAGTCATCAGCTTTACCCTAGTGAATATGGAATCTTGTTTTGAGAATTGCTTTTTTAAAAATATCAACCAGTACATTTCCAACATTCAACGAATTTTTACTTAACGCGTCATTAAAAGTCAGAGAAAAACATGATCTTGCAATAGGGCATTTCTAAAATATAGATGTCAACAGAGTTAAGTACCTCGATGTAAAGCAATAACATATTTAGTGGATTTTTTTTTAAAACTTGATAAATATTTTCACCGATAAATACAACATTCAAAAATATAGCTACAGTTTTAAATTGGTATTTTAAATTTTTTTAAAACAATAAGTTATTTCAACTAATCTGTTTATTTTCCCCAATTGTATATAAATTTACTTTTTCGATAAACAACATCAGCGTACGGTAAAATTAAGAGTGTGATATTCTCCTTGTAAACAGTTTTCTGCAGGTGAACGAATTCAGTAAAGATTTAAAGAAACGTATGGTAACGAAATCCTTCACTCACTTATTTGCCAGTAATAAATAGATTTCTTCTTTTTTTAATCTGAAAAGTTACTACAAACTAGTACTGCAACTTCTTATATTTGGTTTATTCAAAGTAAGATCCTTTGAGTAAATTTTGGCAGTATATGTCGAGAATCTTTGTTGAAAGGATAGAATACAAAGCATTGTACTTGCATGTGAACAGACAGTTATAATAGTGTAAGCTGGTACATTCATTACAGTAAACTATAAAGTCATGATATATTCTGATTCATAGAACATTTAGTATGTGCAAATAGCACTTGGTAATATGTGAAAATTTGTGAAAATTTGCCTCTTTATCGTCAATGAACTTGTGTTACTAGGGTGAATCATTGAAGAAATGTTTCATTCATTTTTTTTGTTATCTCAAAGATGACACCACCACGAGTTAAATGGATATGCAAAAGACTTGCATGTAATTATAATAAAAAAAAAACCAACATTAAATGAAATTGAGATATCTTCAATAAAGGCAAAATATATATACCGCTGTTTAATTGTCATAAATCGATTGTGCGAAAACAAATCGGGGCAAAAATCAAAACTAAGGGTAACACATCAACTATAGTAAGCAAACAACGGAACAACAGAAACACTGAAACGGACTAATTGATAATAACTGCCATATTCCTGACTTGCTACAGTACACTCAGGGCTTAAAGTATAGCTTGTGTTTTGTAATAATTGATTCAATGGAAAATATTGAGCACCTTTTTCATATCAACGAACGATAAAAAGTCACCATTTTGTTTTACTGTAATTTACAATTAGAATCAACAAGTTGGTTTGAATTCCAGAATACCTGTATGAAACATTTTATATTCTGATTATTTCTCTCACTCTCTTCTCTTCTTTGTTCTTGTTCCTGTTCTTGTTCTTCTTGTTCTTCTAACTAGTGCAAGAGAATACTCTGTGATAGATTTATACATTATTTGCAGTGGCTTTGAAGGTTGAATCAGTTGATCTACATCCTTCAAATGATTGAGTGGAGATGCTTCAGGGAACGAATATGGCCATTGTTATATTATAGTTCGTTTCCGTGTGTGTTAAAATTTAACGTTGCGTCGTTTGTTTTCTCTTATTTTTGAGTGTAAATTGACATTGCGATAAGACGTGTCACGGTACTTGTCTATCCCAAATTCATGTATTTGGTTTTGATGTTATATTTGTTATTCTCGTGGAATTTTGTCTGATGCTTGGTGCGTTGCTGTGTGCGTTAGTTACATTGTAGTGTTGTGTCGTTGTTCTCCTCTTATATTTATGCGTTTCCCTCAGTTTTAGTATGTTACCCCGATTTTGTTTTTTGTCCATGGATTTATGAGTTTGAACAGCGGTATACTACTGTTGCCTTTATTTACAATCAAAGGTAGTGTTTAGAAAAAAATATATAGTCTTTATTTGTTGAAATTTTGCCTAAATTTATCATTGTCCTTTGTAACTTTTATCAACATCACAAATCTGTCAGCTTTACGCTTTTAAATATGCTCAACCTGAATGATGTGATGTTGTCAGACAGAACATTATACAAACTGACACTATGGGATACCCAGCACTCGACAGGGATACAGGACAACATACGTTCTGTCATTAGAGGATGTTAAGTAGCCAACAAAGGGAAACAGAAATGACAAGCATAATTTATCATAAACTTAGTGCTTACGTAATCGGTAAGCATTTTATCCATAAACATGTTGAAATATGTCATTGAATTCTAGTCTGATGATTGTAGAAAGGACAGTAGAGTCAAAAGCAGAATATCTTGCATGTCTGATTCCTTATGTGAACATTGTTTATTATTCTATAATTATTAACATTGCTGACAGAAAGACTATGTCCCTATGTGGGCACATGTGGCAGGAGTCAATACAACTGATTAATAACCTGAATTGTGCATGCGAAGACATTTTTAGAGAGGGTAACTAGTTCATAAGTTGGGTCATAAATTGTAGATCTTCCTTTGTCTTTTGGTATTCACTGCTGTCGAACTTGTAGACCTTGCTTTTTTTTTAAATAATTTGTTTGTTTTTACTCTTCAATCTATATTGTGGTTTATTGTGGTAAAATGTAAATTGTCTGAAAAGATACTGACTGACAGACAAAAATCTGTAGTAATGGAAATTTACTTTCAATACTTAGTACTATTTCTTTACTTTAAAATTATTGTTATATTTATGTACCTGTATTGTACACTACTTGATTTGTACTTAAACGTGTGGTTGTTATCTGCTCATTGGTTGGGTTGTGGTTGTAATCTACTCTTTGGTCGGGTTGTGGTTATAATCTGTTCTTTGGTCGAGTTGTGGTTGATATCTTCTCTTGGTCGGGTTGTTATCTGTTCTTTTCTGTTCTTTGATCGGGTTGTTGTTGTTATCTGTTCTTTGATTGGGTTGTGGTTGTTATCTGTTTTTTGGTCGGATTGTTATCTGTTCTTTCTGTTCTTTGGTCGGGTTGTGGTTGTTATTTGCTCTTTGGTCGGGTTGTGGTTGTTATCTGTTCTTTGGTCGGGTTGTGGTTGTTATCTGTTCTTTGGTCGGGTTGTTGTTGTTATCTGCTCTTTGGTCGGTTGTTATCTGTTCTTTGGTCGGGTTGTGGTTGTTATCTGCTCTTTTTGCGGGTTGTGGTTGTTATCTACTCTTTGGTCGGGTTGTGGTTATAATCTGCACTTTGATCGGGTTGTGGTTGATATCTTCTCTTTGATCGGGTTGTTGTTGTTATCTGTTCTTTGGTCGGGTTGTGGTTGTTATCTGTTCTTTGGTCGTGTTGTTGTTGTTATCTGTTCTTTGGTCGGGTTGTGGTTGTTATCTGTTCTTTGATCGGGTTGTGGTTGTTATCTGCTTTTTGGTCGGGTTATTGTCTGCTCTTTGGTCGGGTTGTGGTTGTTATCTTCTCTTTGGTCGGGTTGTTATCTGCCCTTTGGTCGGGTTGTTGGTTGTTGTCTTTTTGACATATTCCCAATTTTGATTCTTATGACGTCATAACGCACTTCTAGTGTAACAAATTATACGATTGGAATCGTTGATGAGTTTGTTTTATTCCGGCGTTTGCTGCTGTCAGTGTTTTTAAAGAGTTCAAAAGCAAAGTAATCGATTTTTTTTTCTTTAGATGCAATTCTTTATCATGATGTTTATGTGATTCTGTACAAGGTTCTTAACTTTCCATGAGTTTGGAGAACGTGTAATAAACTATCGGCATTCCTATGGCAACCAACCGTGTCCTTCTTCTTGTCGACTTGTTTCTTTATTGTTATGAGACTGAATTCATACAGTAACTTCTTAGGAAGAAATCAAAGAAGTTAGCAATATCATATAACGGCAATATCCTTTAACTTTACTTTCCGTTATATAGATGATGTTCTCTCACTAAATAATACAAAATTTGGTGACTATGTTGAATGCATCTATCCCATCGAACTAGAGACAAAAGTAACAACAGATACAGTTAAGTCGGCCTCATATCTTAACCTACATTTAGAAATTGACAATGATAGTCGGTTGAAAACGAAATTTTACGACAAAAGAGATGATTTCAGTTTCCGTATTGTGAACTTTCCATTTCTATGTAACAGAATTCCAGTAGCGCTTGCATACGGAGTATATATCTCCCAGTTGATACGATATTCCCGGGCTTGTATTTCCTATCATGATTTTCTTGATATATGGCTGCTGCTTACAAGTAACCCATTAAACCAAGAGTTCCAAATGATGAAGTTGAAATCATTCCTTTGTAAATTTTACGGACGCCTTCACGAGTTGGTTGACCGATATGGAATATCCGTTTCACATATGATTTCAGATATGTTCTTAATGTCAATAACTGTAATTCCGTTCCCTCTTAACGAATGTTACCTATCGAAATTAAGACTTTTCAACGGGTTAATAATAACATGAGCAAACGGTGGGTGTCATATGTGGAGCAGGATATAATACCATTTCGGATCACCTAAGATTACCCACAGTTTTTAGTTGGGTT
>CM034360.1:7370561-7591732 GCA_019925275.1 Mytilus edulis | reverse complement strand
ATTGGTAAATATCAGACAAAACGTCATTGTTTGACTACACGTTATCAGGGGATCCGCTTGTTATTAAAAGAGAATCAGTTAGTAAATATGCAAAACATTGTACCGGAAAAAAATATGCAGTCTCACACAGATTGCTGCACAAAGCCGCTTAATGTTTATTATTCCTTTAATGAATGACAAATAAGTGCCAGTGAACTTTACTTTGATATAAATTAGTTTTTTTACGACAGACTGCAAATAATTACATTAGATCATATGTATGTTTCACTACAATACGTAATACTGATTGGCTAACTGCACTTCACGTGTTATTCCTTTTTTTACGACATACTGCAAATGATTGTTTGGCAACCAGGATACACAAAGGAAAACATTCATAAATGCATTGACATATTGATTGAAGATGATCGTAAGACATGCAATAAAGTGACTAAATCTCATTCAAATGAGATTTAAACGTTGTTTTGTTCACAGACTGATTACAAATATTCATTAAGACGACAGGAACTGAAAAAAGCAAATGAGACATTCGAAAAGCACGTGTAGACAACAATTATAAATGTATTAGAACACACAGCAGACATTCGCCTTTTTAATGTATTTTTAAGTTTTATCTTTAGTCTTTTAAAGTACTCTTTGATTAATGAAATCGAAATTTTTCTGTACAGGAAAATGAAACTATTTAAATGAACCAAAACATGCCAACAATAAATTAACAACTATAGGTCACCGTACGACCTTCAACATTGAGCAAAGCCCATACCGCATAGTAAGTTATAAAAAGCCCCGAAATGACAATGTAAAACAATGCAAACGAGAAAACTAACTGCCTTATTTGTATAAAAAAATGAACAAAAAAACAAACATGTTACACATAAACAAATGACAACCTCTGAATAACAGGCTGTGAAGTTGGTTGTACGGGGTTGATATGGTCTGTATATAATGTTACACGTATAGCTTATCATTAAAGGGACATTGCAATGTAGCTGTCAAATAATCAATTCATGTTCACCAATTTGGCTCAAATTCAAAAATTTGAATTATATCATACTAGAATTCTTAAATAAACAACTTGAGGATTTTCGCTTGTTATGTTTTAGAATTTTTGTCAAAATTTAGGAATTCTCTGGTTTTATCTATTTGAATGCCTTAAAGATTTGCCAATTGACCCGTATTTTTCTTTTTATTAATTTTTTACATGTATAGTTATAAGCCATCTGTGAAAGTCTTATTTAATCTTTGTTATATTTTAAGAGTTTTTGATAACCTCTTTTGGTATTTTTCTACATCTCCTATCAATATATAGTAGCGTTATGAAAAGCTTGTTTATTTTGAAACATCATAAAATCACTTTTCAAAAGAGCACGTCTTTTTGTAGATGAAAAAAAAAAATCATCTGTGTATTTTTTTGTGTTTTGACAACGTCGGTGTCTTCTCTTAAATGTTTGTAATGTGTTGATTTAGATGTCAACATCCTTGTGAAGGTCAACATAATTATACGGAAACACTGGTTTTAGGTGTATTATTTAATTCAAGGTCAGTTCGATACTTCTCATATTAATTGGAATTTCTTTTATAATTCTGTTATGATTTTATAATTATCATTTATTGCAAAAAATGGGATTCATAATTTTCGCTCCGACGCGAGAATCAATGATCAACAATGAAAGATAAAAAATAAGTTTTCACTTCGATCACAGTATAGTAGACATCCATAGCCTGCTGTGGTTTGAACAATTCCAATATATTCCCACACCATATCGATATAATTCATAACAAATTAAGATAGCACCGTTATTAATAAAGCAGTAATTATCGTAGCCTGATATTATCTGCGTACCAAGTTATATTGAAATCCAATTATATATTATTTTAGTAATTTATAAGGTGTAGAATAGCCTTGTTTAATAATAATGTGATGCTGGCATCTATGACGTAACAATAAGATACTAGAAGTACAATTATTTTCTTAGAAAAAGAATAAAAACATATTTTTACTTTAATTTACGATCCAGGATCATGCTTATAATTTCCTTTCGTGACTAATTGTACACATTAAATAAAGGCAACAGTAGTATACCGCTGTTCAAACTCATAAATCCATGGACAAAAAACAAAATCGGGGTAACAAACTAAAACTGAAGGAAACGCATTAAATATAAGAGGAGAACAACGACACAACACTACAATGTAATACACACAGAAACGGACCAAGCATCAGACAAAATCCCACGAGAAAAAACAAATATAACATCAAAACCAAAAAAAAATTCAAATACATGAATTTGGGATAGACAAGTACCGTGACACGTCTTATCGCAATGTGAATTTTAAAAGAGATGCTATATTGAGTTCTTTAGAACAACAAATACATGGTTTTTATTTCACACCTAGAGTTAACATAACGACTGTCTTAAAACTCATTTTCTTCTAATCTAAATCTTCATTTCCTGATGAAACAGTCCTGCAACAATTCGCTATAGGTTAAATAAAGTTTTGACGACACAATTGACGATCCATGTGAGTAACGTTTATAGAGTCTGGTAGAACGTGCTAAAAGCACACTTCAAAATATATATAATTGGTTTTAACAATTAAAGTTCTTTTGTTTGTTGACTAGAAATGTAAATAATTCTGGGACTCATGATACCAAAAATATAAATAAAAACCGAGACTGTTAAACACGTAAAGTATGAGGATAGTTTATTCATACAATATGTATAAATCGGCGACAATTATACGACATATATTGTTTTCATCGGACCACCAGTGATGGTGTTACAAGGCTGAACACACATTCTGTATATATACACCTGGAAAAAAGTATTGCAACACTTCCATTGAAAACAATGTCAAATGACATGATTGGAAAATGTGTATGATTAGGATTTTATCAAAAACTTTTAATCCGTTTATGGTTTAAAATTGAATTTGTGTTGTTAACTTACAAGCAAACTTAAGACTAGAGAGATGCATCATAAGAGCTGTACTGAAAAAAATATCCAAGCTTTGTCTGGTCCTCTATACCGACATTTTATAAAAGTAAGTTTTACAGCAAACTAAAAATCTGATACAGAACATGTGTGTTTAACAAGCCATTTCAAACAGTTCTGAATGAGTTTATTGCTAAAAAATCTGTATTTATTGCAGAACCATGTTTTAGAAAAAAATTAGTCCTGCAAAATTTGCATTTTTTTGTGAAAAGGTCAAAACACTATTTCCGTGCAGCTGTTATGTCCTATCCATTTTACATTAGCATTGGATGACAAGTAAGTTAATACCATGAATTCAATCTTAAACTATAAACGGATTAAAAGTATTTGGTAACACCTAAATTATTCATTATTATGAATGTCCATTGTTGGATCGAGGAAGGGGGTTTGGAAATCTAATAATAAGGCATAGATTACCTTAGCTGTATTTGGCAAAACTTTTAGGAATTTTGGTTCTCAATGCTCTTCAACTTCGTACTTTCTTTGGCCTTTTTAACTTTTTTGGATTCGAGCGTCACTGATGAGTCTTTTGTAGACGAAACGCGCGTCTGGCGTATATACTAAATTCAGTTCTGGTATCTATGATGAGTTTATTGGTAAAGGCATTTTCAGACGTAGAAAATGGTGGATTGAAACTGCTTTTATAGCGTTCCAGGAAACTCTATAAAAGGTCACAATAACTGGTACAATAAAACTATGTATCTGGTCCTTGATTAAAGCTACAAATGAAATATAGTCTTATAATCAATATACCTGTAACTGGAACAGACAAAATAAGCTAATTTACCTTAAACGACGGAATTCTCGGTATAAATATCAAAATAATTGACGGGATTCAGTAATTAATGGAAAAATTCTGTCATTTGAAACATAAAACCAATTTTTATTGGTATACATTTAGAAGAAATCAATTTTACTTCACTTAGAATCAAACTCATCTTTGATCGGGTGGTGGTTGTCCAAACAAATAAATCAGTTCAGGAACGCAGTGAAAATGTCGTAACCAGCGATTGGTGGTAACATATTTACGACGGGTACAAAGGAAATGTATTTTTTGTTATAATCTCTGTTCGAAGTTTATCTATTTTATTGCTTTATTTCAAAAATTAGTCAGACGCACCGAATTCCTACAATCAAATCAAATATGTGTTGTTGCTTAGAAACATAACCGTGATATCATCTTATTATAAATATTGTCATAGTAAGCAATACATATTGACAATGGACTGTTACAGATGACTATATTAAATTGAGATAAACAAAAAAGTATCTGCGTCTTTCTTGTCCAATAAAGGTAACCAATACGGCAGGATGAAAGGATAATTAATGTTATTTTTATCTTTTGTTCTTCAAAACATATCAATAAAAATACTTCCATGCATAGACTAAATAGAAATTGTTCTGAACTTTAACAGTTCTTATCAAAACATGTCTGGATATTCAAGGATATCTACACCAAAAATATAATGTTGTACCTCAATTATCATACATAATTAAATGTTTAGATCTTCTTGAAAAGAGGTATGGATATGGTTCGTTGTGTCTTCACTTGTTACTAGTAGTTAAAAAACCTATTTATAGATGCCAAAATCTACTGGGATTTGTATATTGAATAGTGTAAATAATGTATATAGTAAGGATTACACAACAATACTCTATATGTCCATAAAATCATAATATCATTCAACATTCAGATATTGTTGTTGAAGACAGATTAGATGCTTTATCGACGAACTGACATCACTTTGTCATACATTCCATTGAGGGTATTGCCAATCATAACAAATTTCATTGTATTCGAAAGAAAAGACCTAACTTGATTGCTAGTAAAATGTTGTTTTAATAAAGCAGACTCACTTCAAACTGGTTTAACTCTCAATATTTTGTTACTGTCCAGCTAAAGTTTTTACTGTCCAGCTATTATTTTTGTCCATCTGATAAGTTAAGCCTTTTTCAACTGATTTTTATAGTTCGTTTTTATGTTGTACTGTTATACCACTGTCCCAGGTTAGGGGGAGGGTTGGGATCCCGCTAACATGTTTAACTCCGCCACATTATTTATGTATGTGCCTGTCCCAAGTCAGGAGCCTGCAATTCAGTGGTTGACGTTTGTTTATGTGTTACATATTTGTTTTTCGTTCATTTTTTTTTTACATATATAAGGCCGTTAGTTTTCTCGTTTGAATTGTTTTATATTGTCTTATCGGGGCCTATTATAGCTGACTGTATGGGCTTTGCTCATTGTTGAAGGCCGTAAGGTGACCTATAGTTGTTGATGTCTGTGTCATTTTGGTCTTTTGTGGATAGTTGTCTCATTGGCAATCATACCACATCTTCATTTTTTTATATTGTCCAGCTATCTTGGCTATCCTTCTTCGTCGTCGGTTGTCCCTCTGTGTGAATCTTATTTTCTGAGTAGTTGGGTATTAATGGTTTGTTGGGTCTGTTGTACTTTTTAAAAGAGGGACGAAAGATACCAGAGGGATAGTCAAACTTATAAATCCAAAATAAACTGACAACGCCATGGCTAAAAATAAAAACGACAAACAGACAAACAAAAGTACACATGACACAACATAGAAAACTAAAGAATAAGCAACACGAACCGTTTTTAGTGTTATTCAAGTTATCCAGTATTATATAATATCTGGAGGTGAAGGGAATGTACTCAAATCAATAAAACTATTATTACTTAGATGGGCCTATAGTTGTCCATTAATAGATCTCTAGGCGTAACTAAACAAAACAATATATTACAACTTAATTGTATCGTTACTCTATAGAAACACAAAACAACAAAACGAACGTTTTACATCTAAGTTTTTTCTATTTTTTTTATTTTAATTCTTAATGAAATATTTCACCAGCCTATGACTTACAGAAATCGATAAGTATCTTTAAATGAAAAAGTCGCATATAAAGCAAGGTCTACGACGGAAAAATGTAATTGATGAGCAGAATTTATTTTATGCTTTAAAAAAAAAATATGTCAGCATGCAACTAATAAAATTTAATATTCATCCGGTAATCGAACATTATGCATGTGTTAGCGCCTAACCAATTGATATTTTATAGTGTGTCTTTCTATGTTGTGATGTTAAACTATTGTTTCAGAAATGGAAGACGGTTTGGTAACATTAAAAAGTTTAAACCTACTGTAATTGTTTGCACCTGTCCTAAGTCAGGAATCTGATGAATAGTAGTTGTCGTCTGTTTGTGTATAGTTCATACGTGTTTTTCATTTCTCGTTTTTATCTAGATTAGACTGTAGGTTTACCCCCTGAGATCACCCCTAGTTATTTGATGGGGTTCGTGTTGCTTATTCTTTAGTTTTCTATGTTGTTAGTGATTTTGTTGTCTGCTTTTTTTTTCATTTTTGGCCATGGCATTGTCAGTTTATTTTCGATTTATGAGTTTGACTGTCCCTCTCTTTTCTCAGTCTTTTCCCGTTTGAATGGTTTTACACTAGTAATTTTTGGGGCCAATTAGTAGCTTGTTGTTCGGTGTGAGTCCAGGCTCCGTGTTGAATGTCATACCTTGACCTTTAATGGTTTACTTTTATAAATTGTTACTTGGTTTAAGAGTTGTCTCATTGTCACTCATACCACATATTCCTAATCTATATATGATATTTTACTTTATTTTAAATGAATCTTGGCATTCAACAGAGGAGCCTATATTGTGTTCGAAGGGGAACTGTTCTGAAGGCGTGATTGACAAAGCCTTATGAGGATTTTAGGATCATATAGCCCTTAGCCTTATGCTTATACTTTGGGCTTTAATGTCATAGCGTCACACGATTTTAGGAGTAAAGCCTAAAGTCTTATGCGTACACTTAAGCTTTAATGACATATCGTCATGTGAATTTATGATCATAGCGATGAGCCGTATGCTTTAATAACATTGACTCTAAGTGAATTTAAGATAATTCTTAGGCTATTTTGTCCAAATTCCCACTGATGTTTCCCTCTTGCTCAAGTAGAATTCCGTGAAATCGTTAGTCAGAAAAGATATGAATAACGTTCCACGAATTAGCGTGGGTGTCGTTTTGGAATTGGTAATTTTTAAGAATTTACATACTAGGATATTAATTCTTTGGAAATTAACAGAAAAAAGGAGTAGACTCATAAATGGCGTTTTCTACCATCATTGCCATGACACAGATTTCATTAATTACACATGGATAAAGTTGAATGTGTGTAATAATCCAATAAATTTTCCTTATAAAATATTCCTATACTGTCAACTAATTAAAGACGCTAACTGTGTTTAAATGTTCATTTTTCAGTTCACCGACTCCATGTTTTTTGTTAGTTATACATATCAACCGAGATGTTGTCAAGCTGTTTAACCACGCTAAATTTCTAATGACCCGATTCTGGATGCCATCATTTCTTTCAGTTTAGGAATGTACTTGATGAAGTAGTTCAGAATATCTTTAATAATTAGTTCTTAATTTTCATATGTGCAAATGTTTCTAATCATAACATAATTGAAATTGTCTATTGTGAATAAGTAGTTGCTTAGTTCACAATATCTTGTTAAGTTTTAAGAGAAAAGAAAAAATGTATTTTATCCGAATAGTTACAAATTGAATAGTTACAAATGTAGGATTAACTTGGACAATAGAATAGACAAGAATAGTTAAGTGGTATAGAAGAATCAAAATACCCATAAAGACAATCCAAAACAAAAACGTTTTATTTAAAAAAAAAATAAAAAATCAGGTATTTATACATGTATTGGTGAGGATATATGAATAATTGAGTGATTAACTGAATAATATTAAAAATGCAACTTTCAGCACTTTTCTGCTCCTTTGTTGTAGCCAGTTTGTATTGCTGAAAGCAGCCGGAGTTCCAACAGCGAACCACCGATCTTCAGTAGAAAAACTAACAACTTAAGTCAATTTAGATTAGAGTCGAGGTCACCTGTCACGTGCGGGATTCGAACTAGGCTAGTGATATAGTAGTTCCACGTCTACCACCACTGAGTCACCGAAACCGATATACAGGATTTGACTGCCTTTTCATCCGTTTCTTTAATTATCCGAATATAATAAAAGTACATAGAGAAGTGACTGCCTTTGTTTTTGTGCCAATATGAAATAAAGAGATGTGGTTTGATTGTCAATGAGACAAGCATAGTACACCAGCATACACAAGAGGTTACAGGCCGATGTTGAAAATAAATACAGTTCACTGAGTAAAATATAACTACACTAAAATATATCCCAAGTATCTGAACATTCCTTTAACTAATACAACATTTTACGACAATTGAACGAACGTTAGGATTGACATCTAAAACTGCATAGTTTGTATTATTGTTTAATTATAGGATTGTGGATCCGCTATTTTCCTTTTTTTATATTTCCGATTGATATTTCATACTTTCTTCTCTTGGAAACTTATCGTGGTAAGAACAACTGGGCACTTATCCCTCTTAATGGGTTTCATTTTTGTTATTATTGTTAACCTTTACTTTAAAAATCATCTCACAATGTTGTTCTTTATTTTTCAGGTCTACGCCGTAATTTCGTTGCTTGTCGTACTAGTGTCCATTACCGTGTTTGTTCTGGAGACATTGCCATTCTTTGGCGCCATAACAGTGCATGCCAAAAACAGCAACGTTACTAGTGACGATCTTAGAAAGGAGTTCGACATATTTGATGACGTCAGCCCATATGATGTTCTTTTGATCATTGATAATTTGTGCAACTTATTCTTCTTTACAGAATTCCTAATCAAACTTATAGCAGCACCTTCAAAACGGCGTTACTTCCGGTCGCCAATGTCTATTGTAGAACTGACATGTTTAATACCATACTATATAGCGATAGTTATTGTTTTTGCTCATCCAGATCCAATACAAGTCTTCGAGCTCATACGGGTACTAGTAGCGTTACGAGTTCTCAGAATCTTCCGTATCTTCATAATAATGAAGCATTTTCTAGCACTTAAAATACTTATGTATACTATCGCAGCTAGCACAAAAGAACTGTTCTTGTTACTTCTAGTAGTTATTATAGGAGTGCTTGTGTTTGCCAGTATGGAATATTATATGGAAATTTTTTCAGACCAGGCTTCTGATTTTGACCATATTCCTCTTGCTTTCTGGTGGGCTCTCATCACCATGACAACAATCGGATACGGAGATATCGTACCTAAAACAGCTCTAGGGTACATAGTGGGTTCAATGTGTGCAATTAGTGGAGTGCTTACGATTGCCTTGTCGGTACCCGCCATAGTAAACAATTTCACTCTTTACTATACTCATGCGCAATCAAGACAGAAACTACGAGAACGGAAGCGGAAGTTCAACAAGGATAAATGGAAGAAGTTCATTGACAAATCAAAAGGCGGTTCACTTTTTAAGGCAATAAAGGTATTGTTGCCGAAGAAAGATGGTACTAGTTCTGTCGGACAGGGAACAAGTTCAAATATTATACCAAAGATTGAGAGAAGACTAAATGGAAATAAAATGGAGGACAATGACCATCCTGTACCTCTTCCTAAATCAGCAACAAATTATCCCAAAATATTTACTGTGTCATCAAAAAACAATGATAAAGTTACCACAAGTTTCAAAAATGGAACTGCTCATCAAAACGGGCATGCGCAAAAACAAAATGTTTTGCCAATGAAAGAAATCAGGGAAGATTCTATAATAATTGAAAATGGCAGTACAACGTTAACGGAAATTATTTAAATTTCATTGGGCATTAATTCATAATTCTATAATTTTGTACTTCAAAAAATTGTACTTCAAACATTTGTACTTCAAAGATTTACTTCTTCGCACCGGACACAATCTGTGTAAGAGTGGTTAAGTTTATATTAAACACTCGTTGTTTTGACAAATCAACTTTAAAACGAAGGGTGCACAATGTAATGAAAGAAGATGAAACAGTCTAAAATGTGAAGGGGATTTGTGCTAGCTTTCTGATATTTCGAGAACATTAACAAATCAATGGCGTATGAGGTAGATCGTATTCATCGATGCATGGAATTGTATTTATCTCTTGTTTGATGATTTTTTTATTAGTTAATTGAAGGAACTACAAAATCTGATATAAATACAGAGACTGTGTAAAACCTTGTTTACAAGAATCTGACAACATCCGTTGTATTTCTGTTCTGGTTATTACTACATCAATGAATTTTCAGCCTTCAAATCTTTAAAAGTGTATTAATCTAACAAATCCAGATTATTCCAAAAGGTACTTGAAACTGAAAGATTCTTTAAAGCAAAGCTTGGACATATATCATCTGTAATTTAATCAGATTTGGGCAAGCTTTCCACGTCTCTTCTGCAAAATGGCATAAAGCTGTATCGAGGTAACTTGCTTCTCCCCTTTTCATCGGCTCCTTGATAAAAGGAATTTCGCTACTCACAATTTCATTGGTTCCTTGATAAAAGGAATTTCGCTACTCATAATTTCGTTGGTATCTTGATATTCTCTTATAACTCTTATGTACTTTGCTTGATATTTTGTTTATGGGGAACGAATAATTGCTTACTAGTATCTAGTAATATATAGAATTATTGTGTAAAATGGGGATAGAAAATAAGGTTTGCCTCCCTAGGTATCATTCTTGTTATAAATAGCTACATTAGCTTACAGTTAAAACTCTTGCTGGATAAAATGTTTTTTTTACAGAAAATTCATCATACATTTTTTTCACCTCATCAGTCATCTATTAGGTGATGTGATCACACAAATTCATGCCAATAAAAATACCACAAACCATAAAAGATTGATAAATTTGAAACTTTACAACCTTCTTTTTTTCTGCTATTTTAGTTGTTTTCATCAGGCAACTTTACTTATTAAATATTCGAAAGAAACCAATAGATATAGATTTAGGAATTCGATATACCAGATAAAAGATAACCCAAATCCATTGAAATCACTCGTAATATTTCCAATGACTCCAGATTACCTTTGTTATACAAATGAAGATAAATTGTAAGACAAAGTTAATAATAATCATAATAAAAAACAACAAATAGTAAGTTTGAATTTTTGGCAATTTTTTGTCATGGATTTATTAGGACAGTTCAACTATTTATTAACCGGCCTATGAATTTGCATTCATCGACAATGTCTCATTAATGTCCAAGATAAAAACATTGAAGGGCAACCATCATATGTTTTCTCCAAATGGCAACTGGGCTACCAGACGCCAACTGTAATACATTCAGCCATTCAGTAAATCAATATATTCAGTTCATATTCTGTCCAATCCATGACGCTTCTTTAACGATACCTGAAAATATACAACAGAGAGCAGAAAATATTCTCAAGGGTGGGATAGGGTGGGTTTTTGTGTTCCTTCAGTTCAAATCACGAAAAGCATGCAATTTTATACCAAATAAAAGCGGGAAAACCGCTTATGAAATTATGTAGGTAAATGAAAGACGCTCAAGTCCTTAAAAATTAAAGAAAAGATAACTCAAGTTTAGCAGACGATAATCTTAATTTATTAAATTGATTGAATGCTTAATGATTAAATCTTATTAATTACGGTAATATTATCTTTCAACCCCTCTGTTTTAATGTCCGAAAAAAAAATGTCATTTAGTTTTAAGATTAGAAAAAAAGCTTTTAATAATTAAAAACAATACTATTAATAGAAACATTACTAGTCGTTCACTCCATGGCTTCATATGCACCAGAAACGGGACCCGTAGACACTAAATTATCAAAAACTTCAAAATCGGATTTGTCGTTAATAGATATAGGAAGATGTGGTGTTAGTGCCAATGAAACAACTCTCCATCCAGATAACAAAAAGTAAAATCACAAAAATACTGAACTTAGAGGAAGATCAATTGGGAAAGTCCATAATCACATGGCAAAATCAAATAACAAAACGCATCAAAAACGAATGGACAAGAACTGTCATATTCCTGACTTGGTACAGGCATTTTCAAATGTAGAAAATGGTGGATTAAACCTGGTTCTATAGCGCTAACCCTCTCACTTTTGTAATGACAGTCTCATCAATTTCCGATATTTTTACATTGATGCGTTAAATAAACAGACACAATAAATATAATAGTCAAAATATGGGTACATCAGTCAATTTATAAAAGTAAACCATTATAGGTCAAGGTACAGCCGTCAACACAGAGCCTTGGCTCACACCGAACAACAAGCTATGAAAAGCCCCAAAATTACTAGTGTAAAACCATTCAAACGGGAAAACCAACGGTCTAATCAATATAAAAACACTTTAAGGCAAACACATTTAGGACATATATTTTACATGAAGTAAGTTATGTTAAAGCGAAACTCAAATCAGAATAGAAAGAACTTTGTGTTAAAAAGTTTTATATAAAGACATATAATTCAAGTTGATATTTTCAGTTATAATTTTAATTATAGCATTTCATGAAAATTCATTTGAAAAAGGCAAGGCTGTATCTTTATTCTTCAAATTGACTTATCAGTCTATAAAGCCTGTCTCTCTGGTTTTGTAATTTTCCACAGTCAAACAAAGGATTGAAAATAACAGTATATACATGCTTGACCATTACCCTTAACCTGTCCCTGTATATATCATACACGTGTTGAGTACATTTTCGCTGAACTAGTACAGATTTTGGTTAAGGGGCCATCTGAAACCCGCTTCATGTTACAGGATTTTCTGGCTGTGTTGTAGACCCTTTGTGCTGTTTTCTGCTCTTTAGTCGGGTTGTTGTCTCTTAGACACATTATCCATTTCCAATCTCAATTTTACCTTAGGGCACTGATAATCATTTGTTGTATCAATTATGGTAAATATTTTATCAATTTTATACAATTCATTTTAACTGATGACATGTAACCTTTTGTTTTGATACATATGCTATATGTATTTATTAAGTTTTGTTTATGTGATGAGAAAGCTTTAAACAAACCAGTTATGTTTGAAAATAAACTATATGATGAAAAATTTATGTTAATGCTTTTGAATTTGTCCTTTAACCACTAATGAGTTTTATGTTGACGGGACTCCTAACAAATAAAATAACCAAAATTCCGAACTCCGAGGAAAATTCAAAAAGGAAAGTCCTAAATCGAATGGAAAAATCAAAAGTTAAAACACACCGAACAAATTTATAACAGCTGTCATATTCTTGACTAAATACAGGCATTTTCCAGTGTAGAAAATGATGGACAAAACCTGGTTTTAAAACATTTCTTAGACTAGCCAAACCTCTCATTTGTATAACAATTGCAGAAAATTCCATTATACACAAGTATTGACAACAATATGTGTAGAAAACAGACAGACATAATAGACAAAAATGTCAAAAATGAGTAACAACAGTCAACATTGTGTTATAATCATACTCATTGAGTTAAAATTCTGGTATCTCTGATGAATATTTTACAAATACACCTGAAATGAGGGACAACAAGCACAAGATGGACATTCAAACGCATAGATCGAAAATAAACTGGCAAAGCCATGGCTAAAATAAAAGACAAACAGACAAATGCTAGTACAAAAACTGGGGATGATCAATTGATGCCACCGGTGTTTTGTCTCGGAGGATACACCTGTGCTGACTCAGTATTATTGATACATACTCTTAGAAAACGTACTGTTCATAAAAGTCAAACAGACCTGCATATTAAGCTTGAAATGTCTTGATGTAAAATCTTTATCATTTTTGAATATGGAGGAAATATATGAAGAATATGAATACGATTATTAAGGTAAAAATTCAATAAGTGGAGAATGTGTCTACGGGACATAGCAGATGCCCATGCTTGCATATAACAATAAAAAAGAACTGAAAACTGACTCGAATTCCAAAATTAGTTATTTTTATGATAATAAGCATTGTGCATAATTATGTTTCATTACATTTGGTTGAGGCAAACTAAGGTAAGGAAATGACCGTACAGACGAACAAGGGTAACACGCAATACCCCATTGACTCAGCGGGCATACACAGAGAAGGGCGACCTATTCTTCACAAAAACATTTCGATATTTTAACGTCCTGTCTACATATATGCTCTTCAACTTCGTATTTTGCCATTTTTAGTCTTTTGAAACGAGTGTTTCTGATGAATCTTTTGTAGACGAAACGAGCGTCTAGTGAACAACGTTTTTATCCTAGTTTTCATTATGAGTTGAAACCGTTTTCACCTAATTATTTGTTAGACATTTCAGATTTTTGGTTCTTAATATTTTGAAAGAAATTCTTAGGGAGTGGATATTTCTTGATGAAATGAACAACACAGAATTCATGTGATGATATTAATTAATTACTACTTACAGATAGTTAATGGCTTATTTATGTGTTCTAATGGACTTCTGGGCTGATGAATTTAGATAATGATCTTAAATGTAAATCCTCAGACTTACTATATCTATGTTATATCAATATTACTTACAGCAGGTGGTTAGAAATATAAATCAGGCGATTAAAATATCATAATGGAAATTTGTTTTTGTCAGGATGTTAGGAAGGAAGATCCGCAGACATGTTATATCGAAATAAAGAAAAAGACAATAGATCATACAACAAAAAATGAGTGAAAATTAAAAAAAACAAAGCAAAAAGAATTATCTAAGGATGCGTCAGTTATTCTTTTGTAACATTTCTTTTCGTATTGTAACTACTGTTTTTTAATTATTGTCCAAAAGAATTATACGTATCCTAAATTTGGTATCACAACTAACATTATCATGGAAAACCAGATGTGTGTGCTTTCTTTTGACTTTTTTTGCAGTCATTTCATTTTTAGAATCAGTACTTAAAAAAAAAGCAGAAAGCAAAAATAAATATGACTAAAGATCAACCTTTCCAAGCTTAGCTTTTAGTATTTCTTGCATGTACCAAGTAATGGGATTTACATACTCGTAGCCAGGGTCTTTCTACTACCTCCTCTGAAAACAAAAAACAACAACTTTAAGGCTATATCATCAGTGGGGACTAGAGTTTTTAAAATCATGGCATCATGACAACAAGTAACTGTAAATTTGATGAACCCTGTATTCCACTATTCCCAAAGTGAAAGTCAAATATCATCCATAAAAGTAAATGATAGCATACGCGATACATTTATTGCTTAATTCAAAACAGTATCATAATGCTGGGTTGTGTTTTATTAACAACATATATGTTGAATAAAGAGGTAGACTTTTCAACAGATTGTCGGCATTCTTATGGGATCGAAGTGTACATCTCTCCTTGTCGGTCTTTTCTTATTTTCACATGAGTCGGGTTTCCAGGAGACTCTAGTCAAAAAAAAAAAAGAAAAAAAAGAGAAGATAAAAAAATGTTCTTTCCATTTACAAACCAATTTGATCTATTTGATTCCAGCTAGGAAAATAAAGAAAAAAATCGACACGGCGTCATTCCAACTCATCTTTATACTTATTCATCGAATTTGACATCATCTCAGTTCAAGAATCTATGACAAACAACACGATTTGAAATTTTAAATCAATAAATCCACCCCGTTCCTCCCATCTTAGCAACAATATATCAACTTCATCTGCATATAAAATATACATTTCCAAACTCATTCAAAATTCAAGAAGCATCTGCTTATCACATAAAACGTCACCAGTGTCTTAGCAGAAAGTTAATGATCAAGGGTTATTTCAAAGTTCTTTTTCTACAAAAATCTCATTGTAAGATATGAATAGTTGAAAAATATCCGTATCAACGTCACAAATAATACACGATGGTCTTGAAGTATAGTTTTTAGCCAATACATTGTAGGTAGAGTCGGTGTTTGTCATCTTAATGATGTGTTATAGTGTTCTCTTTGCATAGATATTTAACCTTAACAGTTTAGTCTACTTGGTTTTGCACGGTATTTATACATTGTGAAATAAAGTTGAGAACGGAAATTGGAAATGTGTCAAAGAGACAATGACCCGACCATACAACAGACAACAGCCGAAGATCACCAACAGGTCTTCAATGCAGCGAGAAATTTTTGCACCCGGAGGCGTCCTTTAACTGGCCCCTAAACAAACATATATACTAGTTCAGTGATAATGAACGTCATACTAAACTCCAAATTGTACACAAGAAACTAGAATTAAATATAATACAAGACTAACAAAGGCCAAAGGCTGTAGTTGTTCATTATTGTATTCTTGTCTTTAATTTTTGCTAACGTATTTCGCCTATCGAGCTCGAATATCTATTCATCTTTTTTTTAAATAGTTAATTGTTTTATAGTTATTAGAATAAAAACATAAAGTTGAATGATATACCCCAATGATTAAATTTTGATTTAACGCGTTTTCTGATTTGCTGAGTCGTTTTGTTTATCATATCATAGACAATTTTGTCATGTGACCCTGACGTCATCAACGTTTTTTCATGATTTACGCCGGTTTAGAATGAAATTTAGAATTAAATTATAAGAAATAACAGTAATATTTTGTCAGTCTATTCGAAATAACATAAAAAATGTGGTGCACACTGTTAAATAGCCCGCTACCCGCGTTATTCAGTGTGCACCACATTTTTATGTTATTTCGTCATAGACCGAACACATATTTCAGTCATTCCTTAAATGTTTAACATTTGAAACCTAATTTGACTGATTGCCTTGTCACAGGTTTCGCTAGCTATAACATCCTGATTAATCTAACATATTATATGTAAGAAAATGCCTTTACTTTGTCGCGGAATGACAACTTTTTTCTATTCATTTGATGTGTTCGAGCTTTTGATTTTGTCATTTGAATTGACGAAAGACTTTCAGTTATGATTTTTCCTTGGGATTCAATATTCTTGTTACTTTAGTTTTGTTTTCGAAAATAACTGCTAAATGAATTAACTTTGGCAGAATGTCAATTCAATATAGACTCTAATCTGCATTTTGATATTCTTTGGAACTAGACACCAGAATATTTTTTTTTATTAAGAACGTCATGTTACGATTAATGATACATTGTGTACCATTACCATACTTAACATCACTGCAATGATTTATTAAGAACCAAAAATATAGAAACAAATTGACATCTTTGCGTTCAAATGTGCTTAAAAAATCATATTTTTTTTTAATTTAAAAAATAGTCTAAAAAACATGGTTTATCTTTTTTTTTATTTATTTTTAGGTTTTACTTAAGGATGTACTGAGGTAAGGTTTTGGAATAAGTGTCACATGTTCGGTCTCCTCAGTGTTTATCCATACGATCGATACAAGGTAAAATATTTTGCCCCATAACCCCTCTTTATCTTTTAACATTAGACTAAATAGCTCATAAAAGGTCATATGACAAAATTTAAGCAGATTCTTATTTTTTCTTTTGATTTGAGACCTAAATAAAACCAATGCAAATACAAGATAAAAGTCCAAGTCTGATATTGTATGCGTTTCCCTCAGTTTTAGTTCAATTAGAAGACACGTTACATAATGAATTAAATCATAAGATGATAGACTAAATACTGGGATCCAATCAGAAGACGCGTTACATCATACATTAAATTATATCAGAACAACAAAAAACTTCAAGGAAGAACAAGCAATATGAAAAAAAAAAATTAGAAAAAAAGTTGGCATTATTTTAAATTTAGCTTTGCACTCGATGGATCTTAGCTCATAATATTTCATAATTCTTTACTAATGGGTTTTAATCACTTTTATATAACTTGTCCTTGTTGTCCATCAGCATGTAAATACCGGAAGTTTTGTTGTATGCATTAAGTTTCCACTGCATTCCGTCAGACGAACATCCATCTTAGAATGAGGAAGCACTTGGTAATTTCCTTTCAATCCTTAGTACTTAAATCGATTTACAGTTGAACTATCTGAACCATGGGGAAGTTTTTGGTCCTGAAATAATTTCAAATGTCACGACTACTTACAAATAATGTTGTATCATACAATTTCGCGGAGAGTTTTTTTTTTTTATAGAAAGTACCTGCACATGTACCTTGTGCACGTTTGATCTAATATGAATTTCTATTGAAGTGTGTGTTGTAAAACGTAAAATAGAAAAAAATACGGAACTCCGAGGAAAATTCAAATTTTAAAGGCCATTAACAAAAAGCAAAATCAAAAGCTCAAAATCATCAAACATATGGAAAACACTTGTCACATTCCTGCATGTAGCAAACGATGTGATTGAACTTGTAAGATGATGATCTTAAATGTAAATCCTCAGACTTAACATTTCTATGTTATATCAATATTACTTAAAGCAGGTGGTTAGAAATATAAAACAGGCGATAAACATATCCTAATGGTTATTCATTAAACATTTGTGTCAGGATGTCAGGAAGGAAGATCCGAAGACGTGTTCATATTGAATAAAGAAAAGGACACAATAGACCCAAATATATTCCATCAACGACAGACACCAAGGAATAGCACAAACAGTAGTGACGTTCGAACGTAACTAACATTACTACCACTGGGTCGATGCCTCTGCTGGTGGACTATTAGTCCCCGAGGGTATCACCAGCCCAGTAGCCAGTACTTCGGTACTGGCATGAAAATACGAATTTTTTTATGTTATTAAAATTTGCTGTTACAAAATATTAGAAATTATTATAAATTAAGGAATATATCTCCCTCATGCAAAGCTCTGATTTCTTTCACGGATTTGGCTATACTTGTTGGACCTTTTGGATTATAGCTCTTCATCTTTTATATAAGCTTTGGATTTCAAATATTTTGGCCACGAGCATCACTGAAGAGACATGTATTGTCGAAATGCACATCTGGTGCAAGAAAATTGGTACCGTTAATTTTATAACAAGCATTCTCGAATTCTAAACATGTATATTTTTACAATACTCGTCCAAACAATTTTCATGACAATAATAGTATGGAAAGGCAATTTCTTAATTATTTAGACTGCAAACGCCATAACAATTTTTCAAACCAAAACCATACCACAAACACATGAATGTTGGATGTAAACAATACCGAGACTCATCGTATAGCAATGCAAATTCACACTCGGTAAAACAGTCATATTCGGGAATATGGAATGCTGGTATTCAAAATTTTCATTAGTTAAATTAGACAAAAATACATTGTATAGATCGTGATGCTGTCCATAAAATTTACGGAGTGTTTATTTTTTAATCTTTAATCCTCACAACTCTTTTTGTGCAGTTTCTACGTAATGAGCACACTCCTGTTTATGAAATCAGTATAAAGTTGACATTCACGAGCATGATCAATGATATGTGAACCCTATACGACGGAGCAGCTTAGAAACTGGGAAAACTGACGAGTGGGGAGTTGAAATCATCTTGTTTGTCATCGATTTTAGTCTGAAGTCGTCCATCTGTGTCAATATTGAGGAAAATATCACGGTATGAGGCAGTCCTTCTTGCATCAGGAGTATCCCTAATTCCATATTCACTGCGATATATGAGGTACAAGTACTGACTGAAATATGTGTTGTTCAATGATAGGACATCATTTATATGTGAAAGTAATTTTAAACACTTTGCAAGGTGGTTTTTGTTTTTGTCTTCTAGAGGTCCTGAATCAATTATGCTTCATAAAAAAACTTGTCAGACAGAAGGGGTGCACAATTAGTATCCATTAGAAAACCCACTGCCTGTTGAAATATCAATTATCCAACCTCAACAAATATATTTTAAAAATATCATCGTCACCGTATTTTCTGATAGAACCAGGCCGCTTCTCCACAAAATATAAATCATTACAACTCAAAGCAAGTAATGTGTATCTGTATATACGATTCTATAATAATATAAGCCAACAATTAAGAAAGATGTTTATTCGAACATCTTGATGATCCAGCTATGTATAGTTCTGTATACGGGGTTTTTGAAGTTTCGCTATCCACTATAATAACGGTAGATTTTCTTCGTTTTCTTTGATGTTAATAACATATGAAAAAAGGACAGATTTGTGATTTTGCAAAATTACTTCCCAAATAAATGATGTTAAAGAACATGTAGGATTACAGTTGTGCTGTTTATTCCAAGCTGTTGTGTGAGACATTGTAAACAATTGTTTTTACATACGGAGACAACATTATTTGAGGTTTTATCTGTTGGAACAACGACATATTTATCATGCAAAGAGGATAAAGCATCTACAACCTTCGGGTTCCTGATTAGGTTAGAAACCCTTGTGCTCATAGAACATCATAGTTTCTGAATGCAAGAATGAATATCTATGATACATTCAGACAAAGTGTCCAGTTCTGGAATGTATGGTTCGCGCTTTACCAATATTCCAGGTTTATATAATTTGTCATTAAAGTGAGAGGGTTAGCGCTATAGAACCAGGTTTAATCCACCATTTTCTACATTTGAAAATGCCTGTACCAAGTCAGGAATATGACAGTTTTTGTCCATTCGTTTTTGATGCGTTTCGTTATTTGATTTTGCCATGTGATTATGGACTTTCCCAATTGATCTTCCTCTAAGTTCAGTATTTTTGTGATTTTACTTTTTTTTACCAATATTCCAGGTTTATATAATTTGGACATCTTTGTGTTCACCTGCATCTGAACCGTCAGAACAACAAACAAGTACAAGAAGGTACACGCCAAAAAAACATTTAATTAATAAAAAAAAAAAAAAACTTTGACATAATGTTACAGCAGATTTCAGTCAGTATGTAGCTAATGGTAATATCTTTGGTTAGCTTGCTTGTTAGCTGAACCGTGAAGTCATTGTTAGATAAGGTAAACTTCCCTCCTTTAATAGTAGACTAGCCCAACAGATAAAAAAATCTATCTCTGTAGGACTAAGCTACTTTAAAAGGAGGGTAGTATACCTTACCTAACAATGACTTCACGGTTCAGCTAACAAGCAAGCTAACCAAAGATATTACCATTAGCTACATACTGACTAAAATCTGCTGTAAAGGAAGCTTTGTACTTGATGTATCTTATCTCATAATGTTTCATAATTCTTTGTTAATGGATTAAATCACTTCTTATATAACTTGTCATAGTAGTCAATTTGCATGTAAATACCGGAAGTTTTGTTTGAATGCATTTAGCAACTACTGCATTCACTTCAGACGAACATCCATCTGATAATGAGGAAGCACTTCAGATTTTCCTTTAAATCATAAGAATTTAAATCGATTAACAATTGTACTGTCTGAACCACATGGAAGCGTTTGGTTCTAAAATAATTTAGAATGACAATACTACTTACAAATAATGTTGTAGCATACAATTTTTTCGGAGATGTACCATGTGCACGTTAGGTCTTAAGATGAATTTCTGTTGAAGTTTGTGTTGTCAAACGTAAAATAACAAAAATACTGAACTCCGAGGAAAATTCAAATCGGAAAGTCCCTTATAATATCAAATGGCAAATAAAAAGCTCAAAAACACCTGCCTAGAGGAATCAGACGCTTACCTACTAACCTGGCAGATATGTCCAAAGAAATTAGCCGCTGAAACTATACCCTGACAGGTATTCTTAAAAGAATAAGACTTATAGCCAGAAAAATGTTAAAATGATAAAAGATAACGAACTCCGAGAAAATTCAAAACGGAAAGTCCCAAATGGCAAAATAAAAAGTTCAAAAATATCAAACGAATGGATAACAACAGCCATGATCCTGACCTGGTACAGGCGTTTTCAAATGTAGAAAATCGTGAAGCTAGATAAACCTCTCACGTGTATGGTAGTCGCATAAAATTCTATTGTATTGACAACGATGTGTGAACAAAACACAGACATATTAGGTAAACATCTTAAAAATGGGAGAACAACAGTCACCATTGTGTTATAAACTTAACCACTACAAAAACGAACAAATACGTCAAAAAACACAAAAAAGGTATACAGACAAAGCAAACTAGCAAAAACAAACTATAACATTACAAAAATTCGCCATAGCAAAATAACAAAATGACGGGATGTAAAAGTACCAAGTCACGTCAAATGGAATAAACAGTAAAATTAATATTCACAAAGACAAAGAAAAGACTACAATAACTATAAAAGGTTATAAATATTATTAACAACGTCAGTCCCTACAAATGTATTAGAAGCTTATTGCCAATAAGATGTGTTCAAAGGAAGTAAACGATTACTTCTAAGCTGGCAGATACGCCCAAAGAAATTATTCGGTTAAATTATAACCAGACAGATATGGGGATATGGAAATGAGTATCCTGGTCTTGCTGAAAAGAATATAATATTATCTTACAAACAGAATGAAGTAAATAAATTTGTACAAATATTTATTAACATGATTTCGTCGCGCGAAACCAAAAACCCGTTTAAGTTTTAGGTGAACATAAATATTCTGTTGAAAAAATTCCTTCCCAAAGGAAAATCAAATGGTCGTCCTCAAGAATATTACTTGTTGTGTGTTTTTGAAAAAAAGAAGTTCCAGCATATAAGATAAATGTACTATTTTTAGTTTAGTTTAAACATATTTTATTTGCTCAAAGCGAAAAAGGATCAGACACAAGTAAAACATACTTATAGTCTTCTCCACAATACAATATATATAACAATACAAATTGAACGTGAGCATACATCATATAATAAAACAACATAAATATAACTTATCTATACTGAAAAAAGTAGAGGGAATGAGGAAAGAACGACAGAGATTAGGTACTATAATCTATTAGATATGTTACATAAACACGGTTAGATATATGTGACAAGAACACGAGTCCATATGTAGTGAACGTGATTGGTAATCCTAAAGCATACTTTGTGCATTTTTTTAAGAAGTAGTTCCAGCATATAAGATAAATGTACTATAATTTATTAGATAAGTTACATAAACACGGTATGATATATATGACAAGCACACGAGTCTTTAGTGAACGTGATCAGTAATCCTTTATCGTTGCGTGTTCGGAATTCAATAAATGATTGCTCGTCGTTTTACCGATGGTATTTTCTGTAAGATGGTTTGGAATAAAGGATTTTTAATACACATTTATTTCATTAATTAAAGGAAATGATTAATGTAAATGTACTTGTATATGATTGGTGATTTAATGGTCTATATTTAGACTTTAAAAAAATTTCAAATAGAGATAAAATACGCTCAGCAGGAGACATTTTTTCTTTCAAGCTTAACCTCATAAACTTTTCTATTGAATGATGGTCTACTTTTGCTGCTCTTGTTTGACGTCACGAACAATAATTTTAACACATCAAACATAAGAAATGTCGTTAGAATAATATTGAAAAAGCTGCCTCCAGTAAAATCAGAACTTAAATTATATCAAATTTTTATTCCGGAACGATAGAAAAAATGAATGATTGTCAAGTAGAGATACGACAAAATGACAATAGAAAAAACACCAACATGCGTGTCACGTCATGACATATACGAAAAATAAAGATAATCTTAGCAAGTGCAAACAAGGTATCGAGCTCGTAAGTAAAACAAATTTTTATCGAGTCATCTCTCAGTCTTCTTGTGGTAATCTGCAGAATAACAAGAATTTAACACATTTACGCTATGATTGGTTCAGATTTGAGGTCGTGGTTTCTTTATTGTCGACTACACAATAGTTTTTCTCATTGTTGATGGTCGTAGGGATGTTTATTATCATGACTTACATCCATTGATTTCATTTGAACTTTGGTGACTATATATAGTTGTTTCATTGATAATCATACTTTATGCCTTAAATATGTAAAATTATTGCCCACTGTGCGTTGAAAACCAATAGTAAATACATAAAACTATATAATGTATAATTACTTTAAATATCACAACGTTACATTTGGAATAAGCGGAAGCAAATTTTCGTTCCTTTCTGGATTCGGACTCATGTTATAGGGATACCGAGACGACACTGCCTGCAATGTGAATTTAGTGCTATACAACTCTCTGTCACCTGGACTGTACTAAAAATTAGATTTCGATGGCCTATATATAGCTATTATAACCATTTCTCGTCAGTAGACTCTAGAGTTTTATTAAATACATGATATAGTAGGCATGAATATGGCATTTATTCTGGTTGAGCAACATTATCTGTCGTAAAGGATCGTTAGATGCAGTCACATAAATAAGTATTGGATAAGAAGTTTGGACAAGTGGAAAACTCAACGACAGAGGTACTTGTTTAGTATATGTATAAATGCATGTATACCTCGAGATCTGTATTGGTGGGATTTTTGTTTGGTCTTATTTCTTGAGATCTCACAAAAATACTTAACCTCGCCAAGCAATGATCAGGAGCCGCTGGCCTTATTAGTCTTGTATGTTTTATTTAATTTTACTTCATTTATATTTTTTTTAAGTTTAAATGACGGCTATTTTCAATGAACTAGAAAGCGTTTTTAATCCGGTTGCGGGATTTTCCCGCTGCGTTGAAGACTCATTGCTGGACTTCGGCTGTGTTCTGCTCTAGATCTTGGTCGGATTGTTATCGTTCTGAGAAATAATGATATGAAAATACATTTCAGTCATATCAAGAATATATATAAAAACGATGTTTTGTCCTATTAATATCAGATGAGTAATTATGTATTGTCTTTGCTTTACTTTTCTTGTACAGTGTCCCGGATGTTACCGTGTTACTTCGAAGAATAAATCAAAATGTTAGGCTTTGTTAGCGAGACAATTAGTATGAATTATTACCTTTTAGACCATTAAAGAAGCCAGTTACTAAAGAGAAAGGGATGAATAACGGCATCATATCATTAATGACACTTTATTCGGATTATAGATTTAAAAGGTGTTTCTGAAGGGATCATACTAGTAGTAAATGTTGACAAATTAGATCAAGTCATGTTTATATCTATAGTACAGGGTTTATCCAGAAAACTTATTTCACACATGATTCTAATCTATACTCAGCGGGATCCCCTATACAAAGTCGAAAATATTTGTGAAATGACGTATAAATGTAGTGTTTGAAACAAACTTTTTTTAGCAGAAAACGCCATGTTTTTTTTTTTTAGATACAACGAAATAACCCGATTTGGAGACTGTTATCGATCAGTGTCTTAAATGCATTCCCAAAGCTCATTCGAGAGCCGTGGTGTAGTGGTTAGGGCATCGGACTACTAACATAAAGGTTCCTGGTTGGATTCCCGTTCCGGGATGTAAATTTCAGGGACTGAATTTTCGGCTCTTTCTTGACACCATTTGCGAGTATGGTCTTGAGGAAAAGATGATAGTCCGCCAGAAGAGGACGATACACGGCTGACTCGTGTTAAGAGAGCCATATCTCTTGCACGTAAAAGACACCCTTGTAGATTTCGATAAAAGAGCAGGCTAATGCCGCTACAAGGCAGCACTCGCACTCGCAAAGTGGAAAGGAAGGGATTAATATAAGTTGCAAAGCTTGTTTCCCAATCCACCATAAATAGATATGTTTAAACTAAGCTCATTCGACGTACTACCCGCGAAATTTAAGAACTCTTTTTTTTCAACACTAAACTTTCACAATTGTACCGCGATCTTCTGTTTTATGAAAATAAGGAGATATGTTTTGAAAGTCTGTGAGTCAACAGTCAATGCGAATCCAAAAGACGGACTATAAAAGTAAGCAATATGGGTCATTGTACTTCCTTTAACACTTTGTCTTGTGAAACATATACCGTATGATATAAATGACATCGACATGACAAAACGAGAAACAACAGACACCTATAATAATCGACTTCTCACGACACATTTATACTTATTATTCTGAGACTAATTGATACACAGATAAGAGTTTGAGAAATATAGATTCCAACACTGCAACAAGTGTATTACGACATTTCTCCACTCAAGACAGTTAAATTTTATTATTTAAAGCGCGAGGCTTGCCGAGCTCTTTAAATAACTAAAATTTAACTGTCGAGAGTGGAGAACTATCTTAATACACGAGTTATAGTGTAGGAATCTGTTTATCTGTTACATGTTACATACATCTAGCTTTTAACTATAGCATTTTAACCCTCTTACTGCGGGAAGGACATATGTGTCCTCCCCTGGCTTACTGCGGGAAGGACACATACCTTTGTGTAAAAAAAAAATGATTATTTTTTTCCCTTTCGTAATATTTCTGAAAAAACACCTTTCCTTCAGTTATTGAATACATTTTATATATTTTATTCATCATGTGATTATTATTTTTGTTGTTGTTTTCTTTTTTTCTATCTATTTCATAAAACGTCATCATTACGTCATATATTATTTGACGTCATTCGACGTCGTAATTGATTTGACGGCATGATAGCGCTATCAAATTTTAGAATGATCAATTTTTATTCTGTTATTGATAAAATAAAAAAGAATCATAGTATGAAACAGAAGGAAGATAGAACCCAACCTCAACAAATGATCATTAAGCAATACAAACAAAACCCAACAATAAATAAATATTTTAAACAAATGTCCTTAATTCTTTTAGATTTGGAGGAACACATATATACTTAGTCTTGTACTTGATGCTTGCCTTGGTTTTCTTACTTCTTTAAAAACAAATTAATTAAACAACGAAAAAGTCTACGTTGGTATTTAATAAATAAATAAGTCTACAATTGATTTACTGACACGAATTGTAATATTGGCATAAAATAGCATTCTGCATTTTAATGTATTTTTTTATGCACTATTAGCTATTATAAACTTTAGTTTTAGTTTATGTGTAAAAATGTATAAATACTATAGAGTTATTGAAAACCCGTTAGGAGCAGGAATCAGCAAAATAATGAGAAAAGCCTTTAGCGTAAAGTCAGCTAAAGAAGGCCCCGACATGCAAAAATGTAAAACTAACATGAAAACTAATGGCATGATTTATAACAATTTAATTTATTAAAAACATATGTGACAGACATGATCCAACGCGACCACTGAATTACAGACTCATGACTTGAGACGTAAACAAACGAGTGTGTTATCTTTATTTTTCCGGTCATTTTTTGTTTGACGAGTGTTGTTACCTTTTGAAATATTTGCTGCTGAAAACTTATGTGTAACTTAATCTATTTTGTGTTATAAATAGTTTTTTGTATCCTGCCTTTCAACCTTTCAGAACAAGTGTTCTTATTATATATATATATAATTTTATAACACGTGGCTTGTGATGACTCGAAGTTACACCACATTGGAACTGTATTTATACCAATAAAAGATCAGAGTTTCACATTTTTAACGACAAATTTTTAATTCCTTTACATTTATTCAATGAAGTAACACCATACGATGTTTAAATTTGAGACCAGTAAACATTTTTAAAACTCATATAATGATATATCATGGCTTTAAACAAAAATCTATGTCTTCCTTAGTATGCTTCACGTGCTATATAAGTTGGGGGGGGGGGGGGGAGGGGGAGTCGAAAGATGTAATAAAATATCTTTTCTAAATATGTGTAAATATTAGATTGAAGTACGCATATAAATTCGGAAGGGCCCTCTAATTATTTATTCTATAAATATATACATATTGATGTTTACAAATAGTATAAATATACCATTGAACAATAGTAATCACAGAAATTAGGCAGTTATTAACGAAAATAACCGAACCTAAAAAAATAAGAAACAGAAAAAACAAACATGGAAAAATATAGCTAATAGCACACACCATCCACAGATTACAACACCTGAATGAAAAATACAGGTATGCAAAGATATATTACAGTTAAGAAGGAATTGTATGGTGGTAATTAGTAAGCATGCACCAGGTAAAAATGTGTGTTTGATTTGGATTTGTTATTCGTCAAGCATCTCTGAGCTTTTTGAGATTTGTTTTTTGATATTGTTGTCTTTTGTTTTGTTTTGTGTTTTGTTTTGTGCTCAGTAGTGATTTTAATAAGTGTTGTAGTTTGCACCAACTAATTTTAGTTATAATTATAATCTTATATTATGTTTTCACAATTTTGTCCAAAGTTACAAGGGAAAAAAGTGAGTCAGTGTTTAATCGTCAAGCAGTCGGAAACATGTTCAACACCGATATTTAACCGAATTGCATATCTAAAGCCACGACCTACAAACGGTTAACCAAATGATTGTCGTTTGTTATTGTCTTTAATATTCAGTTTTTTGGTTCATTATTGTGGTAAAGATAAGGCTTTTGTTGGTTTCTTTTGAACGGTTTCATATTTTGTCATACTAAATTACATATGCCTGCATGTAGTTTTGAAAGAATGAAAGATCTGTGACAACCATGTTCTCTGAAAGATGAAACACAATAACCCAATGTTGACTGCTGTAGCCTAATTTTGACATTTCTACCTATTATGTCTGTTTGTTCTGTTCACACATCGCCGGTTTAATCCTCCATTTCCTTCATAAGAAAATGCCTGTACCAAGTCAGGAATATGACAGTTGTTATTAACTTGTTTGATGTGGTTGAGCTTTTGATTTTGCCATTTGATTAGAGATTTTCCGTCTTGAATTGTTGTGCTTTTACTTTTTACCATAGGACAAATCATAGGACAACCATTAGGTACTAATCCATGGCTTCGTCATTCTTTTACAAGCATATAGCCATTATACAATTAATTGTTTTGTTTACAATTGTGGACAAATAGCTCTTTCAAAATTTCCATTTGGGAGCCTCCACTGGGGAAATCTCCCGCAAATAGTGACAGTTGGCAGGTATGTACCGTCAAGTTTTATATCCTAGCCTATGAAAATTTTACAAATCGAAAAGATGTTAGGTACCAGTCTTGTATTACAACTCCAGTTTCCGGTGCATGTCAAAACATGGAGGGAAACAAAATAGTGCATTTTTTTCTGAATTTTTTTCTGAACTCAATTTTTTCTGTTTGATTATAGGTTTATGCTGAATTGAAACATATATATAGACTAAAAAAAAAATCTTGCATCTTTTGGGGATATCAATCCAGGAAAGTGGAAGGATATCATGTTTACTGGAAGTGGTGCGGCCTGGTAAAAATAGCAAACAGAAAGTAGAAAAAAAATGTTTTGACTTCAGGATTGCGTAACTTTTTATTCTTCGTGGCAAGACCCCCTTTTTTTTCGATTAAATCACAATTTCACATTAGTACATACATGATATGAACATGAATTTTTTTTTCTATGTAGCATTTTTATTTTTTTATTTTCAAAGATCAGCTGTTTTGCATGTAAGCCTATGGAGCAGTCAATTACAAGACTGCAACCTTAAAGGGGGCGAGTAAGTCTGTACTAAAACGCTATAACATAAGCGTCGACAGAATGTAGGATCTCGACGCGGGTAAATTATCACGTCGTGATTGGTTTAACGCCGTCACCTGGTGATCCCGTAGGAGCATATGTATCAAACTAATGATAATAAAATAAAAATGTGTGCAGATAAATGTTTACAGATAAATTGTCAAAACTACAATACAAAAAAAAAAAAAAAAAAAAAATCAAAAAAAATCATGCCGGTTCAAAGGATGTTTGTTGTATGGTTACTTTTTTTGATATACCAAGAAAGATAACCAATCTTAATAAGTCAATTTTTCGGTCAAGATATTTACATGTGTTGTCTTTCTTTTAAGGTAAACAATAAGACACTCTCATATAGGCATTAAGATAAAGTTTAATTTTTTTCTTTTTTTAAGTACTTTTTTTTATTCTTTAATTAAAACTTAATACTGTTGTTTTCAGATTCGACAAATTAATAATAAATAAGAACATACATGATATCAAATAGTATATTTAGGTAAAAACATGACATTCTAAAATAAAATAGCTGACTTGAATGAAAACGATTTAAAATTTTAGAATTATTTCTATGCCTTACTATCCGTTTATTGATACGTATAACTTATATGAAAACAATTATAAGCAGTTGAGTTTAACGATTTGTATATGTTGTGTACAAGATGTAAGTTTGTACAAATCATAATTTGTAATATTTATTGCTATATACTAGCTATATATGCCGTAAGATGTCTCATTTGACTTTTTTTTTAGATTGATAGTATACTTGAATGTATCGTTGATATCGAAAACGACACATGCAGATCCCTTTGTAAATAACACACAGAGATCCCTTTGTAAACGACACACGGAGATCCCGTTGTAAACGACACATGGAGATCTATGTAAACGACACATGCAGATCCCTTTGTAAACGACACACGGAGATCCCTTTTTAAACGACACACGGAGATCCCTTTTTAAACGACACACGGAGATCCCTTTGTAACAACACACGGAGATCCCCTTGTAAATGACACACGGAGATCCCCTTGTAAATGACACACGGAGATCCTTTTGTAAACGACACACGGAGATCCCTTTGTGAACTACACACGGAGATCCCTTTGTAAATGACACACGGAGATCCCTTTGTAAATGACACAGGGATTATCCCTTTGTAAACGACACACGTAGATCCCTTTGTAAATGACACACGGGACCCTTTGTAAATGACACATTGGGACCCTTTTAAATGACACACGGGACCCTTTGTAAATGACACACGGCGATCCCTTTGTAAATGACACACGGAGATTCCTTTGTAAACGACACACGGAGATCCCTTTGTAAACGACACGCGGAGATCCCTTTGTAAACTACACACGGAGATCCCTTTGTAACGACACACGGAGATCCCTTTGTAAACGACACACGGAGATCCCTTTTTAAATGACACACGGAGATCCCTTTGTAAATGACACACGGAGATCCCTTTGTAAATGACACACGCAGATTCCTTTGTAAATGACACACGCAGATCCCTTTGTAAACGACACACGGAGATCCTTTTGTAAACGACACACGGGAATCTCTTTGTAAACGACACACGGAGATCCCTTTGTTTACGACACACGGAGATCCCTTTGTAAATGACACACGGAGATCCCTTTGTAAATGACACAGGGATTATCCTTTTGTAAATGACACACGCAGATCCCTTTGTAAATGACACACGCAGATCCCTTTGTAAATGACACAAGGAGATCCCTTTGGAAATTACACACGGAGATCCCTTTGTAAACGACACACGCAGATCCCTTTGTTAACGACGCACGCAGATCTCTTTGTAAACGACACACGGAGATCCCTTTGTAAATAATACATGGAGATCCCTTTGTAACGACACACGGAGATCCCTTTGTAAACGACACACGGAGATCCCTTTTTAAATGACACACGGAGATCCCTTTGTAAATGACACACGGAGATCCCTTTGTAAATGACACAGGGATTATCCCTTTGTAAACGACACACGTAGATCCCTTTGTAAATGACACACGGGACCCTTTGTAAATGACACACGGGACCCTTTGTAAATGACACACGGCGATCCCTTTGTAAATGACACACGGAGATTCCTTTGTAAACGACACACGGAGATCCCTTTGTAAACGACACGCGGAGATCCGTTTGTAAACTACACACGGAGATCCCTTTGTAACGACACACGGAGATCCCTTTGTAAACGACACACGGAGATCCCTTTTTAAATGACACACAGAGATCCCTTTGTAAATGACACACGGAGATCCCTTTGTAAATGACACACGCAGATTCCTTTGTAAATGACACACGCAGATCCCTTTGTAAACGACACACGGAGATCCTTTTGTAAACGACACACGGGAATCTCTTTGTAAACGACACACGGAGATCCCTTTGTTTACGACACACGGAGATCCCTTTGTAAATGACACACGGAGATCCCTTTGTAAATGACACAGGGATTATCCTTTTGTAAATGACACACGCAGATCCCTTTGTAAATGACACACGCAGATCCCTTTGTAAATGACACAAGGACATCTCTTTGTAAACGACACACGGAGATCCCTTTGTAAATAATACATGGAGATCCCTTTGTAAACGACACAAGGAGATCCCTTTGTAGACTGGACTTTAATGACTAAAACATGTAATTGTCCTTCATACCGGTACGACTTTTCCTATATTTGCGTTACATAAATTATTTTAAGGCTTAAAACAAGTGTGACATGCATAAGGACGAGACTATGTTAAAATGCGATGTGAATATGAACCTGCCCTTACGGATTATGCAATATGCATCAGGCAGGTGGGACTGTTGCGAATTCTGGTTATGAAAAAAGTGCATGTTCTTCACTAATTTATACTGCGACTTGAATGCAGAAAAAAGTATGTGTAACACTACAAACTGCTCAGAGTCTGAAAAGACCACAGCTTTGAAATGACTCAACGTAATCTCAACAGCACTCTTTGGTCTCATCTTTATCTAATAATTCTGATTGAGGACTTGATAATCTTGGTAAAATCTGAATACGGTATCCACAATTGTTTAGCTTGGATTATTTTTGTCAATTTTAAGGATTTATTTAAAAGATAAAAAAATCTAGAACTTTCAGTTCGGACTAATTTCTGAAAGTCAATTTTAAAAATTTCTATAAATTTTCAAATCAACTTGGATTGTTATATTCCATCTAAAGAAATCTTAATTATATTTTGACCTTATACATGTTATGGAATACCAGTTTATTTTGGAAGTTTGGTGTATTGCTGTCAAAAATTTGAATTTAATCCATGATAGGTTAAAACAAAAAGCCATTTTTTCTAGTTCAGGCTGAATTCAGAAATTCACCTTTTAATTAAATTCTTTTATAACATTTTGAAATCAACTTGGATTCTCAAAAACTCAGCTATCTATATATTGATCTTACAAAATGCCAGGTTGTTTGGCAGTTTGGTGTATTGCTGTCAAATTTATGGATTTAATTATTTGGTAAAAAGCTAAAATTTTCAGTTTAGGCAAAATTCAGCTAGTGACCTTTAGTTTTTATATAAAATTTTCAAATCAACTTGGATTTTTCATCAAACTCTACATCTATTTCAATTTATATATAAAAGAATGCCAGGATATTTGGTAGTTTGGTTTATTTCTGTCAAATTGTGTTTTTTAATAAAAACTTAAAAAGATAAAAAAAAAAAAAGCTGTATGAAAGTCTAAAAACATGTCTGCCTTTGCTTTAAAAAGACCATAATTTCCTTCTTGAAGAATTAAATTTTTTGTTTTTGTTTTTTCGAAAACTGATGGTAATGGGGCTCCGCCATTGGAAAACAATATCCATTTACTGAATTTCCCATGGAAAACTAAATGTAGGAAACTGGTTTATTCTAGTCATCTTTAGAAATGATCCCCATATCAAATCATTGAAAATTATGTTATTTGGAATGATGGCATAAAACCACTGGGTCGATTCCACTGCTGGGGGAGATTTATTTCCCCGAGGGTATCACAAGCCCAGTAGTCAGCACTTTTTGTGCTGACATGAATTATCATTGATATGGTTATATTTATAAATTAACTGTTTACAAAATTTAGAATTTTTTGAAATACTAAGGTGTTTTCTACCTCAGGCATAGATTACCTTAGCTGTATTTGGCAAAACTTTTAGGAATTTTGGTCCTCAATGCTCTTCAACTTCGTATACTTTGTTTGACCTTTTTAACTTTTTGGATTCGAGCGTCACTGATGAGTCTTTTGTAGACGAAACGCGCGTCTGGCGTTTATACAAAATTTGTCCTGATATCTATGATGAGTTTATTTCCATATCTTTTCTTATTCTGGACAGAATACAGTTAAGTCATTACAACTCTTACTATTACATAAGCAACACGACGGGTGTCACATGTAGAGCAGGATCTGCTTACCCTTCCGGAGCACCTGAGATCACCCCTAGTTGTTGGTGGGGTTCGTGTTGTTTATACTTTAGTTTTCTATGTTGTGTCATGTGTACTATTGTTTGTCTTTTTCATTTTTAGCCATGGCGTTGTCAGTTTATTTTCTATTTATGAGTTTGACTGTCCCTCTGGTATCTTTCTTCCCTCTTTAACTATGTAGAAATAATACAAATATAAACCTAAACTTTAATTTAACAAAATTACATGATAACAATGACCAAGCACTGGCAACAAAGGAGTATATGCATTACAACTGAGACAATATGTGGATGATTTGCAAGTTATTGCCTAGGTAAATTTTAAAATTGTTTGTATGCACATTGAACGACAAATCTATGTGACGTATAAACTTTTCTGACGTCAGACACACAAATCAATGAATGTGATTGAAGATACAGTTGGAAAGCAAGTCCTTGGAAACGTCCGTTGTCGTCAAGCTTTATCAGCAACAATAGCAGGGGGAATTAATTAGGTGGCGCTACAGTTGTCCGTAACGTCAAAAAGTCCGCCAAATTAATCGGCTAAAAGATTGACGTTTCAAGTATTTTTTGCAACTTGTCATGCTTTTATTACAATTAAATTTTAAAATTTGTAGGTTTTGTGACCAATATAATTTCTTTACGACATACAAACATTACAAAAAATAGCTTGTTATTGCTATTCCTTTATCCTGTTCGTTCTAAAAAAAAAGTAGCCATCTTTTTTGTTCGCCAAAAAAATCGATTTTTCCTAATTTGACGTTTGCGTATCCAAATACAGAAAAGAACGGTTATAATCTTAAATGAAACCGGGAAACCTATTTCAAATTTATACACTGTTTTGAAGCCATCATTTTTTACTTTTATACATCAATTTTAGTGACCACCAGCCATGTCAATTTTTATCTGGTGTTAGCTACGTTTCTACTTCAAAACAGTAAAGTTGAGCTTCTTTTCGTTGTACCTGTTTCAAAGTGCTCTAAAATACTGATTTTATTAAAGACATGAATGAAATTTTGATTAAAAGTTGTGGATTTTCACAATTCCATACGATACTTGTATTTTAAAGTAACTAAAACCCCTTTTGATCCCCTACACAAATTGACGGTGACATTGTTTTTTTTTTCAACATACGTCATGTAACGTTTATAACAAAATATGTGTCAGGGTCATGTGCATTAGTAAAAATTTACACATTGGAAAAGTGAAACAACAAACAAAGATCTTCTTTATTGCGTTTAAAGCTAAACGTCTTGGAAAATTCTGACAGATCTGACAAATTATTGATAGCCTACTGTATGGATGGACAAAAGCACAAAAATAGCAATAGAAAATGCATTGCAAAGAAAATTCTGTAGGAAAAAAACATATGAAAAAAGAAAATGAAGGTCAGTTAATAAAATTTTGCTTATATTATTATCTCTTTACTTAGTAAGCTATATTTCCATTCTCAATTTTATGTAATAAGAGCAAAAACTAGCTTATCAAGCCAAGTCCGCCAAACAAGAAGTTTATTCATAGAGATGTGTTATTACAAAATTGAATTTATTCAAATGGCAAATTCTTGTCAAATTTAAGCATCTTTGATCATTATTGAAGTAAAATGCACAACATTTGTCCCACCAGTTTCATTTCATTTCCTATTACTAGTATTCAGGTAAAGTATATATACAATACTTTGTTTATAAATATGTAATTATTTAAAGAAGCTGATACAGCAACCTGTTCAAGAGAAGAAGCCCCATTTTTTCCAAAAAGTTTACTTTCATAATCTATAAAATACCATGAGAAATAAGACAAAGGGCTACTGTGCAAGCTAATCTAATAGTTTAATTTTACAATATTAATGATTCTGAAATTCAAAATTGTGTCACTTTCACTTATAATTTAAAGCATATTTTTTACAGAATTTCTGTCAATATTTTTGGTATAAAACTTATAAATCCCTTTTTTGTATTTTACTGTTCAACTAAGAAACATAGGCTTGAGTTTAAAGTCTCTCTTAATTTGAAGAAATTTGTTGTGACTCTTGGTCACACTTTATAGAATATAAAATATATATGATCAGTACTATTTATTTAATAATTAGACTATATCAATTTTCAGAAAGATTATTGAAATTGTATAAACTATGTTTTATTGCATTAAATATAATCAGAAGTGTTTAAAAAAATTCTGCTAGGAATGATCCCACATATAAAATTTACATATAGTATATTTCATCCGCCAGATCTAATTTCTTTCAATATATCTAGGTTTTTAATTTTACATGTAGGTGTCATTATCCACATTTCTGAATTGTTTTTTTTTACTGCAGTAATATTTTGTCTTTTAATAATTTACATTTAGTCCTACTCTGAAAAATAGGGGGAAGAATCTCTTCTTTATATTATCATAACATAGTTATAAATCGAGTTTCGTTTATTTTCTTTCTAATTTTTGTAAAGTAAACTCCTTTTTTAATTTTTATGCATTTTGCTGGGTTTTTATTTTTGACTGGTGATATTAAGGGGAGATAACCACTTGCACAAATCGGCATAAAAACCACCGCTTCGGTTTGAAATCAATTTGACGTTTGCGTATCCAACATTCTATTGCCGAGATATTCATATCGAGTGTCTTAATGAGATACTTTATTAAATTTAAATTCAGCCAATCATTTTTAGTTTCCTCGTAAATATTTAGATTTTTCGTTCAGGAGACTTGACAATTTTCACCCAAACTCCAAGTTTGCAGATAAAATAAAGAATAAAGGACTTTGATTTGATGTGTGAGCTTTGACGAGAATAAACTATGGATACTCAAGATTAGTTAGGTCAATAAGTTTTTATTACGACAATAGTATTCAGTGAGTTAAAATGAGGTTTGTCTCATCCGTTTTTTTACTGAATTTTCACGGTCACGTGACTCTATTGTTGCTGATAAACTTGGGGTCAAACCGTGACCTGCTTTCCAACTGAGATGTTTTTGTGTGTTTTGTTAAATTGTTCCTTTTAAAATTGTTATACGATGATGACTGATGTACCCATATTTTGACTATTTTATTTATTGTGTCTGTTTAGTTAACGCATCAATGTAAATATAACGGAATTTGATGAGACTGTCATCAAAGTGAGAGGGTTAGCGCTATGAAATCCACCATTTACATTTGAAAATGCCTGTAACAAGTCAGGCATATGATAGTTCTTGTCCATTCGTTTTTGATGCGTTTTGTTTTTTGATTTTGCCATGTGATTATGGACTTTCCGAATTGATTTTCCTCTAAGTTCAGTATTTTTGTGATTTTACTTTTTGTAAGTTAAGGATGGAGGATAAATGGACCATGACGTTACGCACGGTGTTCGGTTTAGTAATGGTAACGTAATTGACAACTAATAGTGTTTGGCGAAAGGTGCTTTATTATAGTAATGCATATATAGTTATACCAAGCATGGTATCAATAAGCTACAATGAACAAAATGTGATTATGAAGCACCTGAACCCAAAACGAAGTCGCCAAACACAGGGGTTAATAATATATACATAAAAAAAACAAAAAAAAACACCCCAACAACATCAAATCAAGAATATAAAAATACACCCGCGAAAATACCCTAACACTAACTACCAATCAAATAATTCATAGCTGACGTAACCCGATACATATCAACACTAGCTTGTTTAATGTAAGTCTGAAAACAATCAGATCTCCAGTCTCCGTGATGTTTCAATAAAATCTCAGGAATGCCAGCCTTGGTGGCTAATGTAGCCCCTCCGTGTCTCAGCGAATGAAAAGAATAAACTGAAGGGTCTAAACCAACAAGAACAATTAACTCTCTAAAACGGTTCAACAAAACGGATCTAGATAAAGGCAATAATTTACCATGAACAGGTAAAGCAAAAACGGGAGCATTCTTATCACCAGGTATTAAAGACACAAGATGCTTATAAGCTCGAGCAGGACATATTGATGGCTCAACTGAGCAACACAAGGAAACCTGATGGGTGTAATCATGATTTTGTCTAGTCTTTGACCATTTCAATAAAAGGAGGATACCCTTTTCACTAACAACAACATTATCTCTGATCAATTGTTCACGGGAATTAAAAGATGTAGAGCTTCTGCTGACCAGGTTTGACGCCCTAAGCATACCAAAAAAAGCAAACGTTAGAAAACACCATAAACAAGCATCTAAATAATCATAAATATTCAACAACCTAACAATATCAATTAAATGTGTAGGTAACAATGGTAATTTTGACACAGCCACATGCTGATTCTTATGACTCAATCCTCTTAAAGTCAATTTGAATTCTGTAGATAAAAAAGGTTCCACAGTAAAACCAAAAAGTTGACTCCAGGTCTTAATGCTAGAAATATAATTCTTAACAGATGAAAAACTGCTTAAACTCTTGGATAGAAAACATGTATAAGCACACAATATATCCTTAATACAAGGAAATGGTCGAAATTTATAATAAACACAAAAAATATGGTATGCATTGAGTTGACTCTTCAAATTTGAATAAGTACCAGGCCGAAAGGCTGCACCCTTAGCAACCTTGACCTCTTTCTGCAAAACTGCTCTCTGGACTTAAGACCTGGAAGTCATAAACAACAGTAATTAGATAAACAACAATGTCATATTAATTATCAAAGTTAGTCTTATCTGACACTAAATATGCGCAAAAAAAAAAAGTCAATGTATCATGTATGAATACCTAAATGTTTATAATATCATTAAACATATGACCAAACACTTCTTTCTCAATAAAATCTGAATTGTAAAGTTTAGATTCTATAAAAAACTGTGATCTGTTCTTCTCCGAAAGATTCCAACGGGATAGCAAATCCGATAACCTATTTTCAACAGATGCTATATACATGTAACTCACACGCAGTTGAACATTACTTGACGCACACAAGTACCATATTTGACGTGCCAAATTCAACATTTCCTGATCACGTCCTGTTCCCCTATTTAAAATTTCAACACATGATTGATTGTCACAAAACAGCTGTACCCGTTTATTTGAGATACTTGATGTCCAGAATTGAATTGCTATGTAAATCGCATACATTTCAAGCACAGATATGTGCATTTCCCGCAAAGACTCCGGTATATCCGAATGAAAATATTCAAATGTCGTGAAGTTGACACCACCAATACCCTTGAGACACGCGTCAGAGGAAATAGTTGCGTCTGGTGAAGACCAATCTACATCAGGAATTATACTAATTCCATTATAGTCATGTAAAAATAATAACCACCACCGAATGTCTTGTCTAAATTCATCTGTAATATGAACACGATAATGATTGAAATGATATTTTCGTAATGTCTGTAACATGCGTGAAATAAAAAGTCTTCCGCTTCGGACACATTCGGAAATAAAAGACAACTGGCCAATAACTTGTTGTAACTGACGTTTGGTGCAATGTTTTTTCTTTTCAAATCTTTGTAACAACTCATAAGTCTCTTGTAATTTAATCTCTGGAATTCGGACTGTCATGTCAATTGAGTTATACTCCTTGCCGAGAAATGTCAAAACTTTTGTCGGCGGCAAACACTTTTCTTTGCTGACTTCTAATCCTAACCTCTGAAACAATTCTAAAACAAAATTATAATCATGTTCAGCGTTCTGATTGTCACTAACACCACCAAAATCATCAACATAGTTTATTGTATGAATGTTAGATTTCCATAGCATATAGGAAACAGCATTCGTTGTTCGTTGACATGCCTGTGGCGAAGAGCGCATACCAAAAATAAGACGATTGTCAATAAAAATTTGTCCCCTCCATTCATAACCTTGTAAATGCAAGTCGTGCGGATCTAATACTAGCTGACGAAAAGCCCGGGACAAATCCAACTTCCAAATGGCACACCCACCACCACGTGATTCAAGAGCAAAGCAATAAATTCTTCGTGTCTAGGATAATAAAGTTTAAAAGTTTCATTCAAAAAGGTGTCCGAAGGTATGCCTTCATTTATGGACAAATTATTGCCATGCGAACAGTCAACAATTACTCTCCTCTCGGAATCTCCCTTAGGAACTGTGAATAATGGTGATAATGTTAAATGACAACAAAGAGGGTTCTTTCGGAAAGGACCATAAATAGCCCCAAGGTCTGATTCTTTTGAAATATATGAATCAATAAAACTTGAAAACTGATTAAGATGATTTTGTCGACGTGTGGGGGGATCGGGCAGTGTATCTTTGATATAGTTTAACGGCCATCCATACTTCAAAAATTCAACGACTATTTTATCATGATAATCTTCTAAAAGGTGTTCCCACAATTGTATGTTGAAATTAGAACGTACTGGAATTTTACAGTATGCAAAATTCGGCTTGCCACTGTAGAACACGGCTTCATGAACACTTGAAAAATTATTTATATTCATTTCACAAAATTTGGTTGATACATCTTTCAAAATATTTCCACTCATATCTGGTGAATACTCAAAATCAATAGACCCTGATGTTTTCGTAAACCAAGGACAAATACTTGAAGCTAAAAGTACATTATTAGTTTCATCAACAACATTGTAATTCATGTAATTGTTATCTTTGGCAACAGTGTCAAAATCAGTGCTACATAATAAAGATTGCAATAAATATGAATCATTTTCATAAATAGACACACCTGTAAACACAGGAGACGTTTTTTCACTACAAGCATTGTCACAATAACCAACGCCTGTTAAATTAAAACCTACGGAACTTGACTCGCCTATAGATTCACATGACGAAACATCATAAATATTACTCAAAACATCTGCCTCATATGCAGAGGATATTCCTAATGAATCTTGTGAATTATCAAACAACACACCTATATTTGCAGGGGAATAAGATTTCGTTAACTCATCATACACACCTGAATAATCAGGGGAAGCAATCGCACCTGACATAATTGCAGGGGGTTTCACAACATCGATCATTTTCGTAATTATCACACAATAACACACCTGTAATTACAGGGGAATGTAATTTCTTTTGAATAATACTATTACTGATCATTTTAGTAGATTCACAATGTAGCACTGAAGTTGAACATCATTGATGATGCGGACAATCCTTCGAAGGATGTAGCACAGACGCATCACTCGAATCTTTTCCTTTACGGACGCACTTTCTGCAAACATGCAATAGTTTTTTGTCTCCATAGGCTCCAAAATGATCTCCGGATCGACTACAGTTTCCGCTTGATATGCGCCGCAAATTGGATTGCGATTAACCGGCTTATCCTTGAAAACTGTTTTAGTCGGGGTAGACGAAGACGAAGTGAGGGGGGTGACGAGAGTACGGCCTTGTTCTTCAACAAATGCATGCGACCAATTTTTGTGACCTCTTTCTATGGAACGCAAAACTTCGGCGTGAAAATCCTTTATCTCCGCAAAGGGGTATTTTTCAACGAGATAAAGCAAATTAATGAGATGTTTTTGTCTGTGCACAGAAATGGCTTGTTTTTCAATGTTATGCATAATGAATGTTTCACCTCTGACTAGTTGTGCTAGACCGAAATCTTTATCAGAATAATTGACCGATTTGGTTTGTGCATGCTCATGTGGCCATGGCACATCATATTTAACTCTATCCTTAGCAGCTCTTGCTTCACCGGAAACTGCTGTTCTTTTTTGTTTATCTTTGAATATAACATATGGTAAATCATTACCTTTGATTTGAGCTTTGTCCTTATCCTCGTCGTTATCATTTGAAGAATCAGAATCAGAATCATCGGAAGAGGACGAAGATTGATTAAGCAGCTGTCGAGTAAGCTCTTTAGCCTGTTTTCCAACTTTATCTTGATTCCGTAACTCATTAAGCGATGGAAGCTTACCATTGTCCTTCGCTTTGGTTCTTGAAGATTCACCACCGGATGTTTTCTTGGCTACAAGGAGCTCGTGTTGTTTCGCCAACAAATCACGTTCCAAAATTTTGTTTTGTATTGTTAATTCTTGAATTGTCTTATCAAGTTCACTCACAATGTTCGTAGATGAAGGTAATTTTGGACGAACGCCAGCACTTGCTTCGTCTGATTTCGGTGTTGATGTCTGACGATGAACCACGTTTTCAGAATTAATTATATCTCCAGCTTCTGTAACTGAATCGAAATCCTTCTGCATTTCAAAAGATGATAGAATAAAGTCTTTTAAGTACGCTGGAGGTTTTCTTGTTCTATTGTTTTCCATCGGATGTAAAAAAAAAATGTTTTATATCAATTACATAATAAAAGTGGCCTGGAACATGCTCTTCCGCCCAAAACCACATCCACATGGCAATACAAACCCGGATGAAGCATCAAAGGGAAGCAATTCTTACAAGGCGTCATCAATTATGTACAATGAGAGTACGCTAGTTGACGTCGTTTTTCAAATATTTCATCCTACTTCTGTACAAAACGTCAAAGCTTTGCAGCTTTTTATAAAACGGCTTGCATTTTGATGTTTAACTATTTATTTAAAAAAAAAAAACAACATGATAACATGACTGATTACTAGTATATATTTTTGACATCATATTCTTAACAGAATGAAAGTGTATATTTCAAATATTTGTCACTGCCCAAGCATGCCAATTGTTGCAAAATGCATTTATTTATCCTCTATGATTCTCAGAATACCGTCATCACAAGTATCTAGGACTAGGCATTTATATCGATTGGAAACAGCCAGTACCAAAGCTTTTTGTGCTTCAAGAGTATAAATGTTATTAACCCACCTTCAACTAGTTTTCTAACTACAGTTCGCGAATATAATTTCAGGGTCTTTTTATTCGTATTATCAACATCTTAAATATGTGTCTTTCAAGAAGATTTTAATGAAAAATAATCCTTGTTCAGGTCAATCGCAGCAACAGCTACTATTTATCCTGTTTGCTTAATCTATAATTCTAGTTTCATCCTCAGATTTTAAAATGAAAACGGCAGTTTAGAATTATTGATTTTATTTAAAATTAAAAAGTGATCGACAGTCCTTGAAATATAATGAGTAACTTCAAATGCGTCTGTTTGTCGGATGCGTGGAAATGACTTTTAGTGTATACAACATATACAATCGTACTAGCAGACGCATCTATGTTACTAGAATCCAAAAACGAAAGCTTCGGCATGTTTAAAGCTTGTGCTACATATATATTCATCCGAAAATTTAGAGTAACATTTTGATAAATTTATATGTAAATTAACACATGAAAATCGCTGGATCAGGAAAATCATGATTGCATCATGCTTTTAGAGCTGTTTACGCGGTATGGGCTTTGCTCATTGTTGAAGGCCGTACGGTGACCTACAGTTGTAATTTTCTGTGTTTACGGGAGACACGGACAACTTGATGGAATTGATGAAAAATTTGGCGTGTCCTTAACCTTGAAGGCTTAACCAAATCTTTTAAAAAAATCACATTTCAGTAATAACATTTGTTCGCATAGTTCATTTGTCTGTCACAAATCTAAAATACCCTAAATTATCATCGTACTCAAAAATCTTGAACAATGGCCTTATGGTAACATTTATGGGAGACACGGAAAATACTGAAAAAAAAATAAAATGGGAGAAGCTATGTTAAAAATAAAAATATTTTTGTAAAATTCCATAAAATCACATTTTTATGTAGAGGTGGCGAACCTTTCCTATTATTCATATGAAAATATTGTAATATTGAAGTGTTAGCTTTCATTTTTGTGTACTCGAAAATGGCTGCTAGATTGCGAACTGACAGGATATTTATCGTGACCGTTTAACATAATAAATATGATCATATCATATCCCATCTGTACAAATTTTATCGAAATCCATTTAGTAGCTAGTATTTTTTCTTCGTTTATATTTGGATGTTTGGCGCTTTTTGTTACGTCTTACACGGCAAATTATGAACACAAAATCATTGTTTAATCATATAATGAGACATGCCATTAAATTTATTAAAATCAGGTTTTATTTAATTTCGATTCAAATGAAAAATCAAGACAAGTTACTATTCAATAATGCGTAGATTTGATTTGTCTTTGTCATACTTATGCATCAAGAAATGGTCAAATGAAACATAGACCGAATACCGTGCGTAACGTCGGTCAGTTGAACGTTTACGGGAATGGATTTTACAGATTTCAGTTTTTCAAACTATAGCGTCAGAAACTATACACGGATTAGGTGCGAACACTAGTAGCAATTGAAAGCGGAAATCGTAGGGATGGATTTAGAACATTTTTTTTGAGAATCGCAAATGTAGACAACACTTGAAACACAAAATCAACGGATTCTTTTTGCAAGTTTTGTAACGGTGAATTTTATGTCCCTGTGTGCAACTGACACAAAAATAACTTTTTATTTTTTTTTACAATGAATTGGTACTGTCATTTATCGTCGAAATTGAGGAGATCTTTATTATCTTCTTTGCTCATTAATTGAGAGTTATTGGATTGAAGACAATAGTTTTAAGTTTTTTTAATATGATTGTATTTAATAGCGTATTTTATTAAAGCTTAGCAATCGTTTTTATTTAATTGCCCTTATATATGTGTGCAAGTTTATTTTTATCGTAATTTTTTTTTTATACAAAAGACAATTTTCGAGTATATCCGCCAAAAACTTTGGTTTTAGTGAACACCATTCGCGTTAAGGGGCATCGTCACGTCCTTTCCCATGTTGAGGGAGTGGTTTGAAAACTATGATGCTTTTTTGACGAATTATTCGGAAAATTGAATGCTTGTAATTGACAGCCTTGCTATCATAAGGGAATTGTGATTATGTACATACGAAACACACACTATTTCTAGTTTATCCTGCACAATGACGATCACAAATATTGATTGATTGTTGGTTGGTTGCTGAACGTCCAGTGGCAAATATTTCATGCATGTTCAGGACGAAAACAAGTTAACAATAAATATAATGTGTAGACTTGTCATAATAGAGGCCATTCGGGATGATGGTGGGAAAAAATTGGACTGCCACTGGAAAATGAGAGTATATTAAATAGGGACATACATTTTTCCTGCCGGTCGGGAGAAGACCAAGTGACCATATTTTGTGTCCCCAGTCTACCTGGGGAACGATCACTAAGACGCTTAATGAACGTTAATAGTGCAGGGAAACAGGCGATCCCCTCTATCTGGTATAGATGACGTCATAAAGGCGCACATAATTGACGACCTCCCCCAGTGAATGACAAACTCGAAATTGTTCTATAGATACTGTTGAAAAAAAAGTTACATGTTCGTCTTCTAAGAATAATTACAGCTTGGGCGATTTAATTACTTTGTTTGCTCATCTCTGTGAATCAAGTTACACAATGTTAAATTAGTTAATGTTGCAGACGTGAACCGATCGTCTTTATCAAGCGCTAAGTTAACATCGAAAACAATGTTGTGAATTGTTTTACAAAATGATTGTAAATATTGTATTAAAACGTAGTTATTATCAAATCCCATTTCGTCCAACTATAGAACAGTCCGCCTAAAGTGTTTAACTTTTGACGGACTGTGTGTATATGAAAAAATTAAAATCACAAAATAAATGAACTCAGAGGAAAATTAAAAACGGAAAGTCCCTAATCAAAAGGCAAAAACAAAAGGTAAAACAAATCAAACTAATAGATAACAACTGTCATATTCCTGACTTGGTACTGCATGGTATTTTTCTCGGTAGAAAAATGGTGGATTAAACCACCTTACTATACGTGTTGCTTATATTTTAGTTTTTGTATGTTGTGTCATGTGTACTATTGTTTGTCTTTTTTATTTTTAGCCATGGCGTTGTCAGTTTATTTTCGATTTATGAGTTTGACTATCCCTTTGGTATCTTTCGTGCCTCTTTTACTAGTTTTATAGCTAACTAAACCTCTCACTTGTGTGACAGTCAAATTTCATTATATTGACAATGATGGGTGTACAAAACAGACAGGTTTATTACACAAAAATGTCAAAATAGGAGTACAGCAATCTACATTGTATTATAATCTTAATCACTAAAAAAGCCAAACAAAATAAAAAATGTAACAAAGAAGCACAAAATGGTATATAGACTAAACATATTAGCAAAAATTAAAAACAAGAAAACACAAATTTACTATAGTGACGGGATGTTTAAGTACAGAGCCACGTTATATATGTATATCAAAGAAACATAAAAAGGCATATATACAAAGCATATGGCAAAAATGAACAAAAGGCATACAAACATTATGAACGTTTATTTCCCTACACAGTTCACACCGTTTACGTAACACTCATCTTCTTTGTTACTTGATTGAGAGTTATCTTCGTTTCTTACTGATTAAGAGGTATCTTCAATGATGCTTAGTTCACTTGGTTGATAGTTGGGGTTGTCTAAAAAAGGTATATTGTTGCTTGTTAGACATCCAGCACAGCAAAACACAAATCCAAAACAATTTATGCATACATTTGATTCAGTGTTTCGATCACTGTCGTTTGTTTCATAATTTATGGTATTTTCCTTAATATCCTGTTCATGATCCTCTATTGTAGAATCTGTATCTTTTTTAAAACATTTCAATACTACAGAAGGGGTAACAATTATAACCACAAATTCGATAATACTTGTAAGTTTGGCGGTAGAATCAAAAACATTGCTTTGCAGTAAAATAGCCAGGGATACTATAAAAAACATGACTGTTGTAACTATTTTAAGAATAACAAAAAAGAAATGTTCCCTTACTGCATATGAATGATCTATAACATAGTCAAACAGATTTTCCGATATAAAACCCTGGTTTTTACTGTCTTTTGTTGCACTAGAAACATCCTTCGATGTATTTTTTTCAGTTTCATTAGGAGAAGGCTTTGTTTCTGCAATGCTTTCATTACATGTAGATTCTTTCTTAGTGGATTCAATTTGCTCAAACATTTTTTTTAATACAATGGCATATTTTTTTACAAATGCAGTTATAAATAAACCAAGATAGCCAGCACATGTGATTACAACTATTAATATACGTAAAAGGTGGTCATAGTTCGTTATCGCTATAAAAACAATATACATAACAGAACGTTCTATGAAAATTAGAATGCTCATGTCTAAATATAGCAGAAAAATACATTCAAATTCCCAAGCAAGTAAAACCGCATGTATCAAAAATGAAGTCAATGTCTTCAGTTTTCTTTGCTCAGGTTTCTGGATGTCTTTTTCCCCAGTTCCCTCTAAGTTTCTTGGATCAGGATCCCTCGATTTCGTTTCTTTAGATGGAACCCAACTTCTGATTCGATTGAAAACGGGGAACAACGTGAACCAAATTGTTGGAAACGCACACATAGGTACAATGAGTAGTACATTTATAATGAAGACTATAAATCGATCATAATGGCAATGTAATTCACTTCCTGATTTTTTCCAAATATGCTGCCAGAACCTTCTGGATAATAATAAATTGAATCTCATAATAAATTTAGAATAAAATTTAAATTTCAAGACGTCACTAATAAATGTATCCTGATTAGTTAGTTCGCTTGTTTTTGCCTTTGGTATGTCATTGGTATGTTGAACATCAGGTTCGTCCTTTTTACTATTTTGTGTCTCGTTACTATGGTTACCAGCGGATTCGCTTTTTTTGGGATTTAAAGTGTTGTTTTCTTTTCCCTTTCTCTTCTTCTTATTTTCTTCTTTTTTTATTTCCTCAATAATATCTTCTACATCCTTACCATTACTATCAAATAAATTGATACTATCAAATAAATTGATAAATATTAAGAAATCTGGATTCTCAGAAAATTGGTATGTAGCATAGGCTTTGGCAGCAACTATTAATGGTACGTAGACTAAACAAGTTAGACACATAAGTTTTGTGAAGTCTACTTGGGTTTTCTCACCGAAATGAAATACGGGTAAACCAAGTTTATAAATGGTATCGAAATCTGTGAGCTCCTCTTCATCAAATTTATATTCTAGAAGCATCGGAACAATTGTCATAAATAGGTAGACAAGAAAGTACAAAATTGATAGTCTGAATACCGGAACAAACTTTAGTATTTTCACAAAATTATCTTGTTTATCAAGTGTTGATATTAGATTTGTCTGAAAGAAATATTTCAGTATAAATCTTCTATAACCAAACGGCGAATCGTCCTGTTTATAATCTGTCAATTTCATTTCCGTTTCCCTTTTGACACGCTCCAGGTGATTTCTTATATTTGGATTTTCAATTATTATATTGAGTAAAGGATAGTACAATGCAATGAAGAAACAGAACAAAGGAATCAATAATGTAGCTGTTGTATCCGATTTCTCGCTATAATTTTTGTCGACATCTGGTGCTACACAGAGTAAATCATACCCTATCCAAACAGTAGTTACAGCAAAAAATGAAGTTTTCCAATCTTGGTTTTCGAAATAGCGATTGCACAACAAAGAACCACTTTTGTTGGAGAATACATCGAACCACAAACGATCTCTTACTTTATTCACAGCATCGTCCCCTATTGTACAGCAGTTTGAATCCACAGCCTCGATGTCGAGTCGTATTCTGGATTCACCATAGTAGGTTATATGAAATGAAGCATAATCAAGATCTATTGGCAGGTTCACGTACCATAAATTTTCTGTGAGTGTCCATTGCCATTCACGTATCTGATTTTGTTTCTTTCGATCAGCAGGGAGAAGTGTTAGATTTTTTTGATATAACGTAACATATATTAGCATTGACTTGCGCTTGTGTAGAAATTTTTCTAGAGTTTTCTGTGCAGTTATTACAGAATCCTGACTAAAGACAAATAAACAATTATCAGGACAAACACTTGCATCATAATGTTTGGTATTTGGTGTTTCTATTATGTTCGGTGTCTTTTGGTTCGTGGTACGGAACGGAGCACCATTCAGCATACGTGTAGTAACAAGAGATATAAATACTATCAATGTGAATTTCGACATCTGCAATTTAGAAGAAAAGAAGATATTTTATAAATTCAACGGATGCCTGATTTATCTTTCTTGTAGCATTACGAACTGACATCTAATTAAAAGACGGGCGAAAGATATTAGAATGACAGTCAAACACATAGATTTAAAATAAAGGGACAACGCCATGACTAAAAACTCCATAGAAAAAGAGACAAATCGTAGTACATGTACACAAGACGCAACAGAGAAAACTAAAGACTTAGCAACACGAACCCCACCAAAAATCGGGGGTTGATATCAGGTGCTTCGGAAGGGTAAACAGATTCTACTCCACATGTCGCACCCGTTAATTAAAAATCGAATGCTTTAATCAGTTATCTTAAAAGGGAATTAAATACGTAAAACAAACCACATAATCGTATGAAGCGTGGAATTGAAGTGCTGCACACTACAATATTCGACCATGTAATAAATAGTCAAATTATTTCCTTGATTGTTTTTCTATGCATTGTTTGCACAATTTCACAGAGGATGATAACTAGAGCTCTGTGGTTGATAGGGAGAGATCTGTGGAGGATAGAGGGAAATTATAAGTAAGAGACCAGCAAAATCATTTATACGTGTGGTATATATGATGAATTTGTATTCGCAAAAGCGATCAAATAAGATAACATGATTTAAACTATTAATCGAGTTTTCACAGTTTTAACTCAATCCAGTCAGTTTTATCATTGAATTTGAAGAATAAAAATGGACAGAAAACAATCTGGTCAACAGGAAAAAAATCAGAAAAACAAACGTTTTGCCATGCTGGACTTTTTGATTGACAGCATATCTGTTTAATTTGGAGGATTGGTCTTCCAACAGACTATTGGAATCCCAATGGGTACCAATTGTGCTCTTCTACTTGCAGATTTGTTTTTGTATTCATTTGAAGCAGAATTTATCCAAGGGCTTGTAAAAGAAGGAGAAAAGAAATTAGCCCAGTCTTTTAATTTCACCTTTCGGTATATTGATGATGTACTGTCTCTCAATAATAAGACTTACATTTAATATATCCAAGTGAAATTGAAATAAAAGATACTACCGACACAGATAAATCTGCTTCATTTTTAGATCTTTTCTTCGAAATGACTACTGATGGTAGGTTAAATACCAAATTGTATGACAAAAGTGCTGATTTTTATTTTCCTATAGTCAACTTTCCATTCCCGTGTAGCAATATTCCAGCGGCACCAGCATATGGAGTACATGTGTCTTCATTGATACGTTACTCTAGGGCTAGCTCAAAGTACGTTGATTTTGTTGAACCGAGGAATACTGCTTTCTCAAAAGTTGCTAAGACAGGGCTATGAATCAAATAAATTAATATCATCACTCAAGAAAGTTTTCGGTCGCTGATTGGTCATTATGACAAAAGTGTGTCAGAAATCAAATCTGATATTCTTCCTCAGTCATAATAACCTTCCACCATTACCGAACTGAACAAAAAAATAACACGACGGGTGCCGTATACAGTGCAGAAAATCCTTACCCTTCCAGAGCACCTGATTTCACTCCCGGTTTTTAGTGGAGTTCGTGTTGTTTCTTATTTATGAAATATAATTGTTGATGTAAATGTCCTTTGGTTTGTTGAGTCTTTGTTTACTCCTTAGTTTTGATTGTTATTGTCTTGTAAATAGAAAAAAGAAGATGTGGTATGATTACCAATGAGACAACTATCCACAAGAGACCAAATAAGAGCAGAAATTAACAACTATAGGTCACCGCACGGCCTTTAACAACGAGCAATCAGCTATTAAAGCCCTCAAAACGACAATGTTAAACAATTCAAACGAAAAAACTAACGGCCTTATTTATGTTCAAATAATATTAAAGCACCTCTTCCAATTCTTAACAAAAATATTATACTTGTATTGTATCAAGTATCTCTTCGAACATTAAATAATTTTACCAATATTTTTACGTGATTTCTGACTCCGAACGATTTGAAATTTTTGTATGATTTGACAACTACATTTATATGATTTATGCGACACAAAGTTTAAGGTACAGTAATTAGATAGTTATATCTACGAATTTTATCTCATTTCTTTAACAAACGCGTTATCATTTTTTTTTAATCATAATTAAATAAATGAACCCTAACTATCGTGTTCGCTTAATGCACATAATTCAAAGATCAACACTAAACGAACCGTTATCTATTAAAGTTAAACAACTATACCCACCCATTATAAAGGTCACTTTTCCCCCATTCACACTTGATCAGTTGGGCAGTATTGAGATAATTGACGAATTGGCAAAAATAAGTACGTGGACAAATGCAACAACTTTTTTTTTATCTGTTCCCATACTGTTTTTCTTTGTCATCTTTTCCGACAGATGTAGGACTTTTCTAAAACCTCTAAAATATTTCTTAGAAAAGGTAAGCAGACGCATGAAATTCTATAGTTTTAAAATCTTCCATCAAATAACCCGTTCTCTCTGTTAATATAATTGATCTTTGTTTTATTGTGATTGAAATTGAGTCAGGAACAGTTGTTATCTATTCATGTGATGTGTTTGAGCTTTTGTTTTTTTCCTTTGTTTAGGAACCTTCCGTTTCTTCAGTATTTTTGTGATGTTACCTTTTAGACATCGTAGTTCAGTATTTTTGTGATTTTACCTATAAGACTGAATCATCTATTAAAAAAAAGGACTAGACCCAGAAATAATACTGCATCAATTTATGGCATTACGTACACGTAGGTCGAATACCAGGCGGAAGTAAGAAAAATGAAATAAAAACAGTTTTGAAAAATAGTACAAGAAGATAACAATAAGGCAACCAATGAAAATAACTTTATTTTAAAAACGACTGACGTTTAAATACATGCTTTGGTAAGGAGATATTTTATCAATAGGGACATTTATCATGTTAAAATAAGATTCAATTCGTATCTGTATCGGTCAATAAAGTTGTATACCATCGACTTTATTACAGTACACGATATATGTACACCTCCAAATCAGCTGTATTGTGCAAGTCGTTTAGGATGGTATGTTTTCTTACCATGCATCTACATCAATATTGATGATATGATATACGTCTAAATATGTTCAACTTTACGACGGACATACTCCATTGGTTATATATAGTTAACACCATAATTTATCAATGCTAGTTGTTTGATTGATTGATTGATTTTGTTTATCACCCATTTCAGTACCGTTGGCTTTATCGTGGCGTTCAGATTGTATCAGTGGCGGAAGTCATATGTAGGGTATTTGCAGATGCCTACTGAACATATTTTAAGTCGATGCTATTCCAAAGATTTTCCAATCAAAATGTGACTGGCATACATCTTCACAACCCCTGATGTCGCCACTGAGTAAGCAAATATCAAACAACCAATTAAAGGAATCAATAAACAATATATTTTCTTGAAAAAAAGTTACTCACTTTATATGCACGTCTGTCTCCTTGCGGTTTACAATAAGTTTAATTATATAACATGTTCATTTATATCACTTAATGAAGACAAAGTTTAAGGTACAGATAAAGTAAGATAGATATTTCTACGAATTTTATCTCCCTTTTCAAAGAAACATGCATGTTATCTTTTTTAAATCATAATTAAACATACGCATCAAGAATGTTATTTTTGCTGAATGCACATAATTCAAAGATCATTACTAGAAATAGCTCCTATCTCTTATTTGGGTCCCCAATACGCTTAACTTTTATACCTTCATAGCTTTCTAACTATTTTGATTTTAGCGTCACTGATTTTGTAGTCGAAACGGCCATGTGACGTATCAATTACCTTTTATAACTATTTACACAACTGGGTCAATGTCACTGCTGGTGGCCGTTTCGTCCCCAAGGGTACTACCAACCCAACTGTCAGCAATAAAAAAAATAGCCGTGCTGATAAGTGTTTTTTTAGGACACAACGTGCGTCCGGTATATAAAGTTGTTAAGACTTTTATCTATGACTATTAGTTAATGTATACATTCTTCTTATTATGTCACGATAATACTGCATTTGGATAATCTAAAGTTTTACAGTGCGAACATTGTATAAACGGTACTTCTTTAAAGAAACGTGACTGGCCATTCTTACTATTGGGATTTAAAACAAAGAGAGAGAATATACAAACAGGGCAAATAAAATAGTAATACCAATAAAACAAACACCTATATGACCACGATAAACACGACGAAAGGACTAGCAACATATATATCAAAACTTTACACGAATGACTTAAGACCAAACACCATAGATTTGACATAAACCGGGACAGGAACAAAAGCAGCTCTTGATGCACACGTGATATCAATCTGGCTAATTGCCCAAGCAAGTAACAATCCTACGACAAATCACTTTCAGTAATGTTGGTATTGTGATTTGTGGTGTTGTGTTGTTGATTTGTGAACATGCCTAGTTAATGTCTTTGATTGATTGAGCACTTTTAACAAAATCCTTCATATGTATCAGAGCTTTTTGTTGTTTTCCTTGTTTGATCATGCGCCTATTGTGTTATTTTTTGTATATGTATGTCTAACTTTTTTTCTGTATATGTATATGCAACTCTCTGTCTATTTCCTTTTATGCATTAATACATGTTTTCTCATTTTCACCTGTTTTTTTATTACTTTCATTGTTGTTTACGAACGTGTAAATCCATAAATATGTAACATTAACTCAATCTACAAAAAACGAATGTTTCTACCTATTGGATAGTATTGTGTATGGCTATGATAAGGGTTTTTAGTTCGTATCCGGACCATTTTTATTAATTTAAATATTTTATGTGTATCTATTTTGTGGCTTCAAGTTGTTGTTTTGTGTATCCGATTTTTTCTATTTTTTTGTTCTTGTATGTAGTCTCGTTTTAAAACTGTAACATTTTGTAAGTGTGTCTGTTTCCTGACATTGTGCTGTGTTGATTGACGCATGGTTTGTTATATTTATATTTTGAATATGCACCTGTTATTTTCTTTATTTACTTTATTTGAATATAAACCGGGTTGGTTATTTTCTTTTTTTGCATGTGTACCGGGTTTGTGTTTTGCTTTTTTGTTTGTGTACCTGGTTTGCTGTTTTCGTTATTTGCATGTGTACCTGGATAATTATTTACTTTATTTGCATCTATATAAACTGAAAAGAAAAAGAAAGTTTAGCCAATGTCTTACATGAAACAGAACTTTCAAGAGGGAGATAAATGTCAAAAACAATACCCGTATGTTCATGCCTGTACCTACATGTAAGTACTGGCTACTGGGCTAATGACAGGGATTATCAGGTAATGCGAATAGCATATATACATAGGATATACGTAATTTATTTTACTACTTAGTATTTCATAATGAAACTTTGTATGTGTGAATTTATTCATTACAGCGGGATCAGAATTTTATACATTTTTAATGGAATGATTATTGAATTATTCCCCTTTATCTTTGAATTGTGTGTATTCAGCGAACACGATAGTTAGGGTGCATTTATTTAATTATTATAACAAAAATTGATAACGCGTTTGTTTTAGAAATGAGATTAAATTCGTAGAAATAACTATCTAATAGCTGTACCTTAAACTTTGTCTCGCATACATGATATAAATGTACTTGTCAAATCATACAAATTATCTCAAATCGTCCGGAGTCAGAAATCACGTGGAAAGTTGATAAAATAAAACAAGAAGATAACCAATGAAAATAACTCTGAATTAATTTTAAAAACTACTGACGTTTAAATACATGTTTTCGAAAGGAGATATTTTATCAAAAGGGACATTTATTATGTTAAAGAATCACACACAAAATATTTAAAATAAACTACAATTCGTATCTGTATCGGTCAATAAAGCATTTTTCCTTCGACTTTATTACAGTATATGTATACCTTCAAATCAGCTGTATGGTGTAAGTCGTTCAGAATGGTATGTATTCTTACCATGCATTTACATCAATATTGATGTTATGATATACGTCTAAATATGTTCGACTTTAAGACGGACATTCTCCATTGGTTATATATAGTTAACATCATAATTTATCAATGCTAGTTGTTTGATTGGGTGATTGATTTTGTTTATCACCCATTTCAGTACCGTTAGCGTTATCGTGGCGGTCAGAATGTACCGTTGGCTTTATCGTGGTGGTCAGACAGTACCGTTGACTTTATCGTGGCGGTCAGAATGTACCGTTGGCCTTATCGTGGTGGTCAGAATGTATCAGTGAAGGAAGCCCAATGTAGAGTACTTACAGAGAATCATTGACCTTCGGTTTGAAAACAGAGAAGCCTAGTCGACAAAGATCAGATTCGAGTGCATAAGCTGAAACCGAGGTTCAAACTGAAACATCAGCCGCTTGGAAATGAACATAGAAGGATCCAATATTTTTAAGTGTCGGGGAGAGGGGTGTACACTTCCAAAATTGAATCGAAACAGCCGCGCGAAGTTTTGTGAAAAAATTTAATATCGATGCGATTTTAAAAGATTTTACAATCAAAATATGACCGGCACACACATCCGCATCCCCTGATGTCGCCACTGATTTAGAAAATGTCAAACAGTCAATTTAAGGAATCATTTATCAATTAACATTGTATTTTCTTTGATAAAGTTTACTCACTGTGTGTGCTCCGCCTGTTTCCTTGAGGTTTACAATAAGTTTAATTATATAACATGTTCATTTATATCACTTAATGAAGACAAAGTTTAAGGTACAGATACAGTAAGATAGATATTTCTACGAATTTTAACTCCCTTTTCAAAGAAACATGCATGTTATCTTTTTTTAAATCATAATTAAACATATGCATCATGAATGTTATTTTTGCTGAATGCACATAATTCAAAGATCATTACTAGAAATAGCTCCTATCTCTTATTTGGGTCCCCAATACGCTTAACTTTTATACTTTCGCAGCTTTCTAACTATTTTGATTTTAGCGTCACTGATGAGTATTTTGTAGACGAAACGGCCATGTGACGTATCAAGTACCTTTTATAACTATTTACACAAATGGGTCAATGCCACTGGTGGTGGACGTTTCGTCCCCAAGGGTACCACCAACACAACTGTCAGCAATAAAAAAAAATAGCCGTGCTGATAAGTGTTTTTTTAGGACACAACGTGCGTCCGGTATATAAAGTTGTTATGACTATTAGTTAATGTATACATTCTTCTTATTATGTCACAATAATACTGCATTTGGATAATCTAAAGTTTTACAGTGCGAACATTGTATAAACGTTACTTCTATTAAGAAGCGTGACTGGCCATTCTTACTTTTGGGATTTGTGTCAAATGTTCGGACTCCTTGGTGTTTTTCCATACAATACCATGTAAAATATTTTGCCCCATAACACCCATTTATTTTTTCATATAAGACTAAATAGCTCATGAAAGGTCATTTACCAAAAAATAAGAAGATTCTTGATTTTTTTTCTTTTGTTTTGAGACCCAAATGATACCAATGCAAATATAAGGCAAAAGTCCGAGTCAGCCTTTTCCCGCCATATTTTAAATCTCAAATATCTCGAAAAGGAGGTCCATGACCTATCAATATTTTTAGCTTATCTTTATCCTTAATTGATGCTCTACCAGCTTATAGTATCAATTTTAATTTCTTAATTTCTCAATTTTTACCTAACCTCACCTAAGTACACCCTTAAAACAAAAAGAGAGAATATACAAACAGGACAAACAAAATAGTAATACCAATAAAACAAACACCTATATGGCTACGATAAACACGACGAAAGGACAAGCAACATATATATCAAAACATTTCACGAATGACTTAAGACCAAACATCATAGATTTTACATAAACCGGGACAGAAACAAAAGCAGCTCTTGATGCACACGTGATATCATTCTGGCTTATTGCCCAAGCAAGTAACAATCCTACGACAAATCACTTTCAGTAATGTTGGTATTGTGATTTGTGGTGTTGTGTTGTTGTTTTGTGAACATGTCTAGTTAATGTACATGTCTTTGATTGATTGAGCACGTTTTAAAAAAATCTTCATATGTATTAGAGCTTTTTGTTGTTTTCCTTGTTTGATCATGCACCTTGTTATTTTTAATGTATATAAATGTCTACTTTTTTTTCTTTATATGTATATGCACCTCTCTTTCTATTTCCTTTTATGTATTAACACATGTTTTCTTATTTTATGTTTTGTCATATTAACCTGTTTTGTTCCTTTCATTGTGTAAATCCATAAATAAGGAACATTAACTCAATATACAAAAATAAATGATTCTACCTATTGGATAGTATTGTGTTTGGCTATGATGTTTGTTTATTTTAGTTCGTTTCCGGACCATTTTTATTAATTTAAATATTCTATGTGTATCTATTTTGTGGCTTCATGTTGTTGTTTTGTGTATCCGATTTTTTCTATATTTTCGTTCTTGTATGTAGTCTCGTTTTAAAACTGTAACATTTTGTAAGGGTGTCTGTTTCCTGACATTGTACTGTGTTGATTGACATATGGTTTGTTATTATAATTATATTTTGGATGTGCACCTGTTATTTCTTTATTGACTTTATTTGAATATGAACCGGGTTGGTTATTTTCTTTTTTTGCATATGTACCGGGTTTGTGTTTTGTTTTTGTTTGTGTACCTGGTTTGCTGTTTTCGTTATTTGCATGTGTACCTGGTGTGCATTTTTCCTGATTTGCATGCGACCTGGATAATTATTTACTTTATTTGCATGTATATAAACCGAAAAGAAACAGAAAGTTTAGCCAAAGTCTTACATGAAACAGAACTTTCAAGAGGGAGATAAATGTCAAAAACAATACCCGTATGTTCATGCCTGTACCTACATGTAAGTACTAGCTACTGGGCTAATGACTGGGATTATCATGTAATGCGAATAGCATATATACATAGGATATACGTAATTTATTTTACTACTTAGTATTTCATAATGAAACTTTGTATGTGTGAATTTATTCATTACAGCGGGATCAGAAGTTTAGAAATTTTTAATGGAATGATTATTGAATTATTCCCCTTTATCTATAGAAATGTTTTATTTTGTAACGTGCAGTTTGTTTGTGGTTTAAATACATTTCTGCTGGTCGATCTGAACATTTAATAAAACAAATTTGACTTGGAATAATTGGCAATGAGCTAACTATCAGAATAAGTTTTACCGACTTTGATAAAAAGCAATTGTTGCCACGTAGGAACCTCATCAACATGCAAACCTCATTTTAACTGGTTTCATAGTTAGTATTTTTCTGTTAATCCCATGAACTCCGATATGAGCCAGAACGGACGTGTTGTTATGCTATGAATGCATTACATACAATTTAAAAATACACGTTGTTAGTCTTGAATGTCTTTTGATACATTTTAGTTCATTTATAAGTTTTGGAGTTGAGTATATCCTCAAGTTTCACTGAACTAGTATCAATTTTTAAGTGCAAGCACAATCCTGCCTCCATTTGCTAGATTTTCTTGTTGTGTTCCGGCCGTTTTCAGCCCTTTGGTCGGGCTGTTGTCTCTTTAATGCGTTCCTCATTCCATTCTTAATTTACTCAAATATACAATCACAATTGGGAAATAATTTCGGTGCGGAAAATTGAAATATTGTCGCTAATGAATTGAAATAATGATCTAAGTCGGTGTAAACATGGTTTAAATGAATTGAAAGTTACTCAATAGACCGTTTTTAACATGAGATGCTTAATTTTGTTTTATTTTGTATTTTATTCACCATTATTTTCTGCATTTTTGTGAAGAAGATTATTCATTTGTATCTTTGAATTCGACAATAATACAATACTAGTTCATTGTAGCATGGAAGTATTATATACTTCCATGATTGTAGGCAGGAAATTTCATTTAATATTATCTGTTGTTCTACTCTAAAATAGTCCCTGTATATTTATTTCATCATTCACCAGCTTTAATACCTGGGTTAAGTAAATCCATAGGTAAATGTATTTATACTGCAATCAGCTATTTTACTATACAGATAAAGCTATACGTATAAACGTAAGCTTTATACGTCAATGACCTCAACTAACCTTTAAGCCCCGCCTACTTACCGGAACGGAACTACTGTATTTCATCAACAACGTCACGTCACAACCATGACAACGTGTAGTAACAATGGTCAAACTTTTATTAATTTTAAACTTGTTATGTCTTCAAATTGGTAATTTATATACCATGTTTATTAAACGTTATTAATTAAGTTCATTTTCCCTTTTTAATTCATTAAATTGTCAATGTCTTACCGCCTGGACTACGGTCATAGGGAAATACCCCAAAATGGTACCCCAAGAGGGAAATTCCAAACGCTTTTTTTTAACAATATATGTTACATATCTTTTTATATTTTTTTATATTTTTTATCGATTTCAGTATAAAAACAATATACGTATAGTGTCTTGAAATATGAAATTTATTTGTATTCGGCACGAAACAGAGGAAATGCTCGGTAGAACCTCGCATTTCCCCGTTTCTAAGCCTCATACAAATAAATTTCATATTTCAAGACACTATACGTATATTGTCTAAATGTAGGTCTTAAAACATAATTTGAATTATTGCCCTTTATACATGATAAATACGATAAGATTTGTCAATTAAGTTAAAATTTTGTTGAAAACTTTACGTTCAAATACATTAGTCTCAAGTGTTGGATATTATTTTATGAAAGAAAAATTCATAACGAACGTTTGTTTATTCATAGAAAGGGACGTCAACGGCATACAAATAAACCCTGTAGCAATACAAAAAATATAAGCTTAAGCATCACAGTTGAAAATCATCTTGTTTTAATATAATAGAAGGCTTTTAATTACACTGCATATATTTGTAAAAAAGGAAACAGTATTATACCGCTGTTCGTAATTCATAAATCGATTGAGAAAAAAACAAATCCGGGTTACAAACTAAAACTGAGGAAACACATCAAATATAAGAGGAGAACAACGCCATCAGATACACTAAAATGCAACACACACAGAAACGAACTATATTATAACCAGGGCCATTTTCCTGACTTGGTCCAGGACATTTTAAGAAATTTATTCTACTGCAGAACGATCTTCTTGAAATGTATAGACAGATTCGTAAGTATCTTCACTTTAGATATACATGATATATAAAAACATCCAACTCAGAAGATTTTTTTACGATATCTCTGTTAGATTAATGTGTGTGTGTGTTATGTAATATTATAGTTACTTAGAATCAAATGGCATTTTGATATATTGCACCATAAAGAAATGCCTTAAAAGTAAACTGAAACAGTAACATTATTAGCCGCAGAGTTACATCCCGGTACCATATGTATAGAACTATAACTCATCATTAACTTGGAATCATAATTAAGGAATGACTGTACTATTTTTACTGTCTAAAAAGGAATAACATAGAAAATGTGGTGCACACTGAATAACAGGCATAGCGTATCATTTTAAAGTGTGCACAACATTTTTTATGTTATTTCGGATAGACAGAAAAAAATATTACAGCCATTTCTTATAATTTATGGATAAGTTCCATTTTAAACTGGAGTAAACCATGAAAAAAAGTTGATGATGTCACGGTCACATTAATAAATTTTGTCTATGAGCTGAAAGACAAAACAACGTCGGCCAATTAGAACACGCGTTACATATACAATTAAATTATTAACTATTAAAGTTACACCTCATTACAATCTTAAAAAATCATATGAACAATCATTAAAAGAAAACTATTAGTGACTCACAGTGTAATAATGAATAAGTATAGATTCTATAATTTCATAAAGTGTCTATACGTATAGAGTTGTTTTATGATGAGTATTTGTAGATGACACGCGTTTGTGGCGCAAATACACAATTTTTTATTAGGGTACCTCTGACGAGTTTATATGTGATGTATCAAAAAGAAACTATTAGCATTCTCAAATTGTTTGATGCAATATAACCGACTATCTTTAATCAATGGATGAAATATTTGAACAACAGAAACTCAAAGAAGCTGTTTTGATTAGTTTCTGTTGCCTGAATTATATTCTGCAAAAAGTTTGATGAAAAGTTGTTCGTAAGAAAGACAACGACAAAAGTACAATTATATGCTCATTTGTTTTAAAAATTAAATAACTAAGTAAACGAACGTGAAGGAATACTCAAAACGATACTAAATGCATATGTTATAGGTGGTGTGGTAAACCAGGTTAAAGTGCCTGTTTTACATAACAAAATGCCTGCATCAATTCAGGGATATGACAGTGATTGTGTGGTCGTTTGATGTGTTTCATCTTTTGATTGTGTCTTTTGATAGGGGACTCTCCGTATTGAATTTTCCTCGGAGGTCAGTATGTTTGTGATTTTACTTTTTTGTATCAATTAACAAGCTTAAAAGTGAATGTCAAGGACGCATTATATTGGGAAAACACTTCAATAGTTTGAACAATACTAGTGATAACATTCAGAATTATTGATAGAGAGTACATCCCGGAAGTAATAACTACATATGTACTTATAATGTCAAGAGAGGACACCCTTTTCAAGTGCTATTAGATAAACAATAGTTAATTATCTGGCACACTTTACTGGGAACAATATAGAAATTAAAAAAATAGAACGACCATGTAACAATTTTACACCAGCTAAATTAATAAAAATCAATATAATTGATAACAGAATCGAAATAGATACGACATATCCGAGTGTGTTTGAGGCGCCAACAATTTTCTTGATCAAGTGGATGCTCTTCAACTTTGTGCTTGTTTGGCTTTATTACTATTTTGATCTGAGCGTCAGAGATGAGTCTTATGTAGACGAAACGCGCATCTGTCGTGTTAAATTATAATCCAGGTACCTTTGATAACTATTTACACCACTGGGTCGATGCCACTGCTGGTGGACGTTTCGTCCCGAGGGTATCACCAGACCAGTAGTCAGCACTTCGGTGTTGACATGAATATCAATTATATGCTCGTTTTTTATAAACTTCCTGTTACAAAACTTTGAATTATTCGAAAAACTAAGGATTTTCTTATCCTAGGAATAGATTACCTTAAATATGTGGTATCCTTTTTTGGAATTTTGGGTCCTCAATGCTCTTTTACTTTGTATAGTCCTGGTAACTATTGATATACTTTGATGAAAGATACCGAAGGGATATTCAAACTCGTGATTAGAAAAGAAACTGATAAAGGTTCAACAGACTAACAACAGTAGATCAAGAAGACTGAGCAATACGAAATCCACTAAAGGTTTTTAGGTTTGCTCTGGCACATACCAATATGAACGGACTTCATGATGTCAATACTAAACAATTTATCAGGTTGATTTTTTTGCAGAATTCCTTCTTTTGTAATAGCATAAACAGTACCAATATTACTGCACCAGCTACGCATTCCAACCATTAACTTTTCCAAGTGCTTTCAGAGGCAACAGCTATGACATAGATGTTTAAATGTTAAAGAGCCATAAAGAAGTCAACCTTAATCATGTCAATACATATGTTTGATTACCCTGGTTTCGGTCCTTTTTATGGAATAAAATGATTATTGTCGATTTTTTTACCTGATAATTTATTTGTATGCATGTAAACAAAATGTAATCGTTTGAAGGTAGAGTGATTAAAATATAGTAATTTCTTATAATGTGATTTTGCAATTAGTGCATAAGTGGAAAATGGTACATAAATAAAGGCCAAAGTAGTATATACCGGTGTTCAAAATTAATAAATCGATTGAGAGAAAAGAAATTCATGGTGCAACTAAAATCGAGGGGAAACATCACATAAAACAGTAAAACAAACAACAGCATGAACACTGATGTGCAACACAAATATACGCCAACATACATAGAAACGAACAATTGGGTAACTGCCATATTCATGGCATGGTACAGGACATTTTAAAAAAGTGGTGGTTTGAACTTGGTTTTGTTGTTTATTTTTCAAATTCCTTTTGTGTTTCCTGCATACATCGAATTTAGCGTAAACCTTTTTCTGGTGAATATACCCCTTTTTTACATATTGTATTTTGCAATAACTTGTATCCTTTAATTCCGAGAGTCAGTTCTTTATCTGAAACAGAGTATATGACGAACATCTGTTTTAAGGGATTCTATTCGAGAAGAGTGTCATGCTGATACATATATTTAATATAATCGTGATGCATTGAGGAAAAAACGGTCAATGAGTATGAATATTCATCGGACTGGCAGGTAGACGGACATACCGACTCACGGAAACAATTACCCTATCACCTTTTATAATAAACACGTGAACAACCAGAAATACAAAAAAACCTACATAAGTGACAATGATTAGTGACGGAAAATTAATTTTGTTTTAAATAAACGTTTGAGTCGTAGTATCTATCTTTACAGAATTTTTTTCTGTTCGGTTAATCATTTCAATATCGGTATGTACGCAGAAAAGATGCCATTTTGTATCATACACCTATTTGCTGTATTTGTCTTTTGTAGATATATATTTATGTACACATGATTACACACCAAAACACTGAACGATACACTTGGACTGTTTTATATAAACAGAAGATGTGGTATGATTGTCAGTTAATCAAATTTTCACAACAGACAAAATGATACATTCTCCATTTCTATTCTCAATTTAATACCACTTATTTGAATTTGTGTCTAGTATGTTCAAATCTCATATCTATATACAATATGACTTAAATGATCAATGTTGTGATTTAAAAAACTACGTTCAGTACATTAAGTCATCTTGTTATTCTTACTATTATCTTTAGTGTAAAAAGATAAAGGAAGTAAACCTTTCATAAAGCTAGTACTTTAAGAATTTGTTTTTCTTGACATGTGTAGTGAAATCGTACGTTTGCTTTCTCAAACACTGTGATATAAGAAAGCTATTTATAATGCTGTGTTTAGTACGCGCGTCTGGCATACTAAAGTATAATCCTGGTACTTTTGATAACTATTAGTACACTTGAAGTTTAATAATCTATAAAAGACGAACAATTCATACAATTCATATCTATTATATCGACAAGAAGCATTAGGTGTAAATGAATAATCATATTCGGGCTATTTAAATGTTACTGTATTGGTAATATAAATACATACACATATACAGGTACATGGATCATAATCATAATGAATTTGTGTTGTCATAATGATAAGGCGATTTCAATGATATCGGATCGACAAACCAATACTTCCTTTTGAAAAAGTTTAAATGCACTTAACCTTGTGCAGATAAATTGTCGAAATGTTACTTTAAAAGAAGATGTTGAGATTCCAGTAGACAGAAAAGAATACACCAAGCAGTCACAAAACCATAATAGTCAAAATATACAAAAATACAAATACCTTTATCGGAAGTAAAGATGAAAATATATACAACAACAGCAATTACAATAAAACAAAATACAAGTCAATTCTTTGTACGTAATACATATTTTATCTAGTTCATATTATGCACCAATGGAAAAATGCACCAATTGAAATAAAAACAAAAATGTCGGGTCGGATATCCGGATTTTATTTTTTTATACGCATAATAGAAGTCTTCATTTAACATGAAATCCTTTGAGTTTTATTTAGCTTCGATAAGGCACTACAGAGTCCAATGCCTTTAATATGAAGTCTCTAGCAACGTTGTGTCCTTCCTCTTTAGATTCAACAGACGTTATGTGTTGATTCATAGGAGAACCATGTCGTAACACAATTTATTTTAGATATGAATATTTTTATTGCAGTAACATTCAAGTTACTGATCCGTTGATTTTACTCACGATGTCTTTGTATAACGGAACAAACCCAGATCCATCTCATCAGTGTTTTTGAATTATTTCCTATAAAGTGAGAAATCTTAACAAAATATTTAAGAAAATGTGTATGTCTTTTATTGTGATCGTCTCCAATACGACGCAGTTGAACACTTATATCATATACCTGGTTAATGTCTTCCAGCTTTATGTTGTTATCCATTTCAAAGTCAAATTAGGAAATAATAGTTAATATCACAAATATAGCCTGAACACGTGTGCATATGTTATCTTTCTAATAAAATATCATAAATGAAAAAAATTAAAAATAAATACTCCAATTGTGACTGAATGTTTAGGTATTTCTCTTAAACTTATTTTTAGATTATTTCAGCAGTGCACCAGTTGATAAAACCCGAACTGATATATTTATTCTAATGAATTGTATTTTGGGACAAACTGAAATATTTTAAAATAGACGCTTATCGGATGGTTCTGATAACGATTACAATTTAATATAGACATTTTTAGAATAAAAAAAAAATATATGTTATATATAAAGTGCTAGTGTTCTTCAGTTAAAACAGAACAATGCGAATATTTTTTTCATAAGATACTGATGTATTCAATTATTCATTTGAAAGACTCAGATCGTTATACTCACAAATGTGGTGTTGTCGTTCTTAACATTTTGACACATTTGTGTGAGATAATTGCTACTTAAAAAAATATTGAATTAACTCCCTCAGTGTCAGATTTTTCCACAGGATGAGTTACAATGATTTGTATTTGGTGCATGTGGTGACTGTTTACAAATTCATGCAATAAACACTTACAAGTTACGGTTGCTAACATTATTCTTAGACTATATTGGTGCGTTTTTTAACCCAAGGCACATAATACATAGATATACAACTCTTGTCTAAAGATACATAATGTAATGTAAATACAAGATGGTAAAAATGATCTTTTCATTGTAATAAGAATACACAAATGGCATGTAGTCACCCTATAGACAAAGCATATGATAAAAAATAATGGAAAATATTAAAAAAAATATTATATCGCGTTGACGTAAGGGCGGTTGCTATAATATTTATCAAAGGTACCAGGATTATAATTTTGTACGCTTGACGCGCGCTATAAATGTTTGATATCGTATAGTTCATTTTTTATATGGTACAAAATGATACTGCCTTATCATATGGTACAAAATGGTATATCTTTTTCCAGATGGAACGGAATTGTTTCTTATGGTACGAAATGGAATATGGGCATTGTACGAAATTGTTATTTTAGGTACGAAATTGCAATGGTACGAAATGGCTATGGTACGAAATGACTAGCTACCTTAATACAGAACTACACCAAAATGATATTACAAAAAATGGACTAAACTTACTTTTACAATTTGACATATTGAATAAACCTTCACGTGTTAATTTGTTATCGGGGAACAAGTACGTTTTATATACTTTTTTTTAATATACTATCAATATCTAAGAAAGGGCTCTTTCTTTGCACCGTTACCATGGTTACATTTGTGGTTGGTTGCGGAAAACCTTAACAGTTAATAGCAAATTTCCCAATATCTAACAATTTCATCAATTCTATTTTAAAAACATCTTGAAACGTTCCAACAAGCAGTAGGGGGTCTTATTTACTTTTATTTATATTGTCTAATAACATAAAGATGATCAGTGCCTTAACAACCAAAATGATCAAAGCTGTTGATTGAATTTGTTAAGCTATAAGTGTAACATTGATTTATAAAAATATAGGTCTAATTGAATAAATCTTCAAAATATTTCTGCAAAATTTTAAAATGGATTTGGTACCTAAATATTATCTTCATACTAAATAGCATTAGAAAGTCTATTCGAGTTTCGATCTTTTCGCACAATATGAAAAAAATCTAATAGGACTAATATATTATATCATATTTCTGTCTGACATTGAACTTGTTCTTTGGCACAGATAATTCAATGTACAGTGATATTTAAGTTAAACACCATACATGTAGTATATGCTTGATATAACTTTTACTTCAATATGCTTAAATAGTGTGCATTAGTGTCACTTTGATTTCATTTGCAGATTATGTTAATCGAACGGAAGTAGGATATTGTTTGACGACATAAGGCTATAACTAATACGAAAAGTTTCAAAAGACATTTTACATTAACATGATTAACAAATGGTTTTACAAAGATATGGCTTATACATGTTTTTTATTAGAAAAATCTGCAATACCCAACGAAGGTACATGAGCTAAAAACAACTTTCCGTATGACTTCACTTCTATTTTGGAAAATATAGAATCGTTTTCTTATGGTTGTCAATGAGAGCTGTTTAAAAATAACTTCAAGTTGATGGAAAATATACTTTACATTTGCTTGAATATGTTTGTTTGTAAACACAAACGGTCGTACACTAGCACACGCCTATCTATAATAATAACTTATCTTATGAGTACGTGACATGCGAAATGACCTGTTTTTAACTTAACTCTTTTGTTATGCAGTATTTATATTTAAAATAATTACAAAGAAACTATACCATTTGATCGGATTATTTGTGGGCATACTGCCATATTATTCATATCCACACTTCACGATTAGGGACCTTTGATTTCAACGCTACGTGATAGATGAATTGTCATTTCCGATCACAAGGAACAAACTTTAAACCATTAATTTACCATTGTTTTCTATTAAAGTTAATTTTTACATGTCTAAGACGCATTTATAGACCCAAATGTTATAATAAAAGCTGAATTTAATACGAATACGACTGTAAATCCGAATACAGTATTAAACCAATTATCGACCAATTTAATGTATCTTTCATACACGTATAATGATAACAAATATACACAAGTAAAAAAGGTATAATGTTAAAAATTCATTCTTTATAAAAATCAAGCATTTCTGGTTGTAACACCCTTTTACCATTTTTTATTGGAGGTGAGGGTACTTGGGGGACAATCACAGATCATTGATCTACCAATATCGATCGAAAGTTAAAACACAAATAAACAAACAAACGAAGGCAAGAGAAACTATTTCCGGGGAAAACGCAGCACTAAAACAAGGGTTATCTAAAAAATGATATTCATACAACTATGAATTATTCAAGTATGTCTCTTGTGAAGTGTTGTCTCATTGGAAATTCTACTGCATCGTCTTTTTTAAACCATGATCTAATTTGTAATGGTGTATCACAAGAAAAGCATGGATGGAATTTTGCATCGTTTTTTTTTATGATATCATAATCAAGTGAATGTCAAATTACAAACTTTGTTTTATAGAAAAAAATAACACTAAACTTCCGACTACATTTAGTTATACGTAGATATCGATACAACACCGTGGAGCTATCTATGTGGATTCAGTCATACTTTTATCATATCCTAAAATAATGTTTCTACTTGCTTTTTAACTGTTTTAAAAATCCCTAATCTACATGAATTTTATTATAAAAACATGAGTAGACAAGTTCTTTCTCAAAACACAAATCTGAAACTGTAACACAATGGACGAATCACAAACACGAAGTGCTAAAGAATGTGGATATAGCCTAAACAAATGTGGAGACAGTTTTTACAATGAATACTATCAAAAAAGTTTATCATCTTGCTACCCTTCATTTCTCGGTAAAACAACGGAAGATACTTCAAGATACTTGGTGCTCGTAATCTTCACACTGTCGTCAATGCAAGGATACACATTATAAGAAATCATGAACGTTTTAAGATGTTCAATTGTTTACACTCTATCGTCTGTTTGATTTGGTGCTGCGAGACATTTACCATCAGAGGACAATGTACAATTAGAGTACCGAGTAAATAGTTTTTATGTAACAATTGTTTGGATATCAAGCATTTACTTGAATCGTGTGCGTGGTCTTAAATCTTATGTAGACTGTAAAACAAACATGCAGTGCTTTGTCCGATTTTATTAAGTTCTGAAATTTGAGCTGTATGCGTACTGAAATGATGGACTCCAACTCGTACAATTGACTTAAAAGCGTTTTTCTCAGTACCGAATGGTGTTTAGTTAATAATGATTTGTTCATCTCAAGACATGTCATTTTTAATGTTCTACAGGAGAATTCCGTGGTGAAGATGGGTTGTAATTATAAGCATCAGCTATATTAAGGCATTAGATTGAAAACAAGTTAATTAAAAATCTACACTCAAACGTAGATTCAGAGAGGTGTGGAAGTTCATCAAACTGACAAAATAAAAAATTATCAACCAACGAAATGAACTGAACAACAACTGTCATAAGATTACATTAATTTATTATTTAGATTCTGCTATCATATCTATTTGAATGTATTTGTTATTTTATGGTTTAACCATGTATAATTAAACAATGAAACAAAGCAACTCTGTATGTTTGTTGACTTTTTGTGTCTTGAATTGGGACAGGCACATATAGAATGTGTCAGATTTGAACTAGTTTGGTTGCGTCAAAGCCTCCTTAACCTGAGGCAAAAGTTTGACGATACAACATAAGAACTAACTATAAAAATCAGTTGAAAAGGACTTAACTCATCAGATCGATACAAAGCAATCAAACACTATCGAAAACATAGACCGGAAGGGGCCGGATATTTATACATCCGCACATCAACAAAGACACTTAGTCTATATCTGAGAGAATTCGCTGTTACTGACAGAAACTAGTAGTACAAAGCCTGTAGTAAATAAAATAAAATGTATCTAAGACTACAATTTGTAACATATCAAATGTACACATCCAAAATCCAATGGTTGTAGTATAAAGACGTCACAAACAGTAAGGGAAAACATGACCTCCTTCAATGTCAATATTAAAGATATTGTCACATTGTAAAAATGGCCATGTGCATATTTGTATAACAATTACATTTGGTTTGGTTTTTATTTACTGACAACAACATCAATACCTATATCAATATAAAAACATATCTATACTTTCTTTTGATAAACTTACAGATTTCAAATAATGACTGATGTCTTCTTCTCCTGTATTTTAAATTAAAAAAAAATCTAAAATTTTCAGTATAAATGTGTTTACTAATGTAATCTTGTTATTAAATGCTTTGTTGTCAAACGCCCATGACAAAATATTTCCAGTTATCTATTTCAATTGCTAACAGTGTTTCTTTTCTTTTTCTTGTTCTGGTTGTGCAATTTTTGATTGAAATTTTCATCTGCATGTTTATCTTTAATGTCTGTGTTTATTACTACGTTTATAATTTGTTAAATGGTACATGTATCACCAAACCGTTTAGAAATTATGTGTATCTGTTCATCGTAGTAACGTTTTTAGTATTTGACTATTAAGAAGATACCATCTTATTGCAAAACATTCTAACAATGTAAAGTTTATAATACAAAATACAATAAAGTTTGAAGTCCTGAAACAGTTTTTTTTTATCTTGAAGTCTTGAAAAGAGGGGCGAAAGATACAAGAGGAAAAGTCAAACTTACAAATCGAAAATAAACAGATAACACCATTGCTAAAAATGAAAAAGACAAACAGACAAATAATAGTACACAAGAAAACAACATAGAAACTAAAGACTGAGCAACACGAACTCTAGCAAAGCTGGGGTGATCTCAGGTGCTCCAGAAGGGTAAGCCGATCCTGCACCACATGTGGCACCCGGCGTGCCTTTTTCATACACCATTCAATGCTTCAGATTTTCTGTTTTAGAATACTACTTGCAATATCTGGGAAATTACAATTATTCCATCATGGTCGCATGATAAAAAATTTCTAATATTTTATTCAAGCACAATGATATTGCACGATGAAATTACTCATAATTGTTCATCAGGAATATTTAGAAAACAAACCAATTTTATGTCAAGCTCATTGCAAACCAGGAAGTTTTTGAAAATCTCTGAATTAAACGTAAACTTTAAAAATACATGTCAATTAAACCATAATCAATATGACACAGAATGAAATGTTTCTAACACATTTTGCTTATACTAATGTTCATATGATACGAAAACATTTTGTATATTTTGATACTTAAAGCAAATTTGCTGTTACAGGATTCAAAAGATAAAAAGCATATTGAAGAATACAATTTATTTTACATTTGAGTAAGTGTAAGGTTTTAAAGCAACTACTTTATAAACAAAAATAATCTTTTATTTTAAAATCTCCAAATTAAACATTAAAAGGGGCACTGGCTGTTAAATTCATTTTAACTGATTTGACTCAAATTCTGATATTTCATTTATAACAATGTAAACATTTATCCTTTAAAAGAGTTTGAAATAAACAATTTTTAGGGCATACACTCGTGAATATGGAGCTAAGTTTCGTGTGTATTATAGTCTAGAAGCCATTTAATAAATATTGATTTGACCTATGATAACTCTTGATTGTTATATAAGCGATAATAATATAGATATGAATATATAGCGAACTCGTGCAGTTGAATTTGTTTTGGTCCGTTAAATTCTATAATATAGACTAACATATATGTTAATCATCATTTTACCTGTATAAGAATGGTGTTTTGTGGATCGAAATGATTTATCGTTGTTTCAGTTTCAATATTAACATTTGTTTAACTTTTACTTTAAATCACTGAATACGGATTCATTTGTTATCCATTTCTAGCGAATGCGTTAAGTTGAAGTTTGCGTAAATATATTTCACATAATAGTGTGTTCATAACCTTCAAATCTATGTATTTTTTTAAAGACCTTTTGTTTTATAAGTTGCTATGCTTGATACTAATTTTTGAAAACTTAGGCTAATTAGTGGTTTGTATCGTTCGATTGTAGGCCTTATTTACCTTAATCTAAATCCATTTAAGTGCACAATGAACTGATAAGTTAAAAAGAAAAAGGAAAGAAAACATATTTTTTGTTTGTTTTTTTACGAAAAAACGTATTTGCTACTATGATACTTCCCGTTGACTATGTTGTACATTACCCTATTGTTTTTAAGAGATTTCGAGTAGATAGCTTCTGATCACTCAATAAACATGAATACACTTGTCATTTGATACGTCTCTTTGACAAAAGTAGGTCTAGTCTTCTCAAGTACAACAATAGAGACAGGTGAAGGTCAATTAGTGTTTGATGTATTGAAAAGATTAAATTGAAAAGTGTCTAAGATTAAATGACCCATTATTCTGTTGTCTACCGATATATAATTATTACTAATTTGTTTTCTTACCTTTTTGACATTGCGATATAAGTGCATTGCGTCATATCGTTCATCATTTTGACGTCCTTGTACATTCATACATTTACCCTAAAAGATCAGTTTGCTGGTAAATCTTTAAAATAAGACACACTATATTTGTCGTATAGAATACACAATACAGAAATGTTGGTACATGATTTTGTATATCATGAGGTTGATAGATGAAATTTCTAAAAGATGACCCTAATCTCTAAGATTTAGAACGGAGGGCAAGTTTAAAATTCGGATATCTTAACGAAATGAAGGGAATCGCTTTTAGATAAATCCTGTCGCATGTTATTTGATCACAAAAATACTGAACTCCGAATGCCCAAACACACCAAACGAATGGAAAACAACTGTCTTATTCCAGATTTGGTATATGCATGTTCTTATGTCGAAATGGTCGATTGAATCTGGTTTATAGCTAGCTAATCCACTCACTTGTATGACAGTCACATCAAATTTCAAATGACAATGAACGAGAATATCAAGTTTATTTTAACTATATTTAAAGGAAAGGGTAATAAATAAAGCTTAGCTTCAAACTATACAGATGTAATTTTATTACACACTTGTAAATAACTACATGTAGTTATTTTCTCTAAAAATGTGTATACTCTGGTTTTTGGTCGGATTGTTGTCTCTTCGAGATATTCCCCATTTTTGTTATCAATTTTATAGGTACCATTAAAACCGCATGTATATAGTACCTCAGAATATATGAAATTTCATTTTATCATTATTGATTTTTTTGTTTTATGGTCAGTTATTGTCTGAGGAGGGGAGAATGGTTGTTTCTGTTGGTAGTTGTAACCTTCAGTTGTGGTGACAAATCATGTTATTCCATCCCAGTATGCTTTATCATAATAAATAACCTATAACATAATTTTAAAAATATGACCCTTATCTCAAAGATTAAAAACGTTTTTGGCGGGGTTCGTGTTGCTTAGTCTTTAGTTTTCTATGTTGTGTCTTGTGTACTATTAATTTTCTGTTTGTCTTTTTATTTTCTATCCAAGGCGTTGTCAGTTTATTTTCAATCTATGAGTTTGAATGTCCCTCTCGTATCTTTCGTCCCTCTTTTAATTATACATACATATTGTAACAGAAAAGGCGGGAGCTACAAAAGCTATCATCTTTAAAAAAAACCATTTTTGTACATTTATTCAAAAGATATATTTCGGTGAAATATATATGAAAAACGAATTCAGGATTGGTTGTCAAATAAATATCTTGCTGAATTTTGATACCAATAATGGAACGGTATATTTGCAGCCGCTGGATCATTTAAGGAACAAATGAAATATGGCGCCAAGAAAGTATTTTGGATATACTTTGTCATTCTGATGTGCAGGTAATATGATGTAATTATTTCAGTTTGTGTCTAATTATAAAGAATCATTTAATAAAAAGAAAGTGAAAGTACTTCACCATATTTCACGAAATGGGAAATCACCACAAATATGACACTTGTGAAATATTTTTTACATTTTTGCATAGTTCTGAAGTTTTATTTTAACATGGAGAAAAACAGTAAAATAACAAGTGTATAAAACTAAAATAAATAAACAAAAATAAATCAATAAAATAAATATTATAGAAACATAAATAACAAAATCTGACCCAATAGACTAACATCCAGTTTAAACAATTGCAGACACACATTTCTTGCTTAAAATACATGTACAACAACAAAAAAAGAAATAAAAACAACCAATTACATACATATGAGCAAATCGACATGCATAAACATCGCATATCCATAAAATCTATTTAAAATTACAATAACGTTTAGAGATCACTACATAATTATTCAAGTTTCATTTGAAGTGTTCAGGTTTCAATGAAACATAGGAGAGCAATATAAACAGTATAAAATATAAGTGAATACACTGACATCCAAATATGGGTTTTTTGCCTGTACCTGACTTCAGATGGACACCTGCTTAGGCACCTCATTGTTCTGTTTTGATTGATAAAATGCCTTGAATTGTTATTATCTGGATATTTGAAATATATATTCACAAGATAAGGTACGTTTATTTTGTCTCTCACAGATAAAGTCCAACAATGACTGTTGTAATGGAATTCGAATTCCCGTTTCTTCCTGATTTTGTGAACGATTGTTGTCTTTCTAGTTTGTGTATTCTCGTAATTTAGCCACCGTCGCTGTGAAAAACATCAAATGTCTAACTGTTTTTTCAACTACACAACTCAAATCTGACAAAAAAGAAGATGATGGAATGTTCTGTCTGCTCTGTATGTTCTGGTACTTATCATTTAAACTATCACCACATCTTCTAAAACAAGATCCGCATTCTCTAGCAGCTCGTATTTGTGATTCATCCATTTCATGTGTGTTTTATTTTATGATTAAAAGGAATCAATATTTATTTATATAGTCAATTGTGCTGGTTATTTCAAACGAACTGAGGATTTCAAATTATATTTTAAATGCAATTGCAAGCGTGTGTTTCAGTTAAAACAATATTTTAAGTATAAAGTCATATAAGTAAAAGTAAATATAGATCAGGCAGGTGACAATTGTCGTAACTAAGAATACATGTCATTTTGGTTTTTTCCCGTAATTATTTGTCCATACATGTAAGTGAGTTACTATATTTATTTTTACTAACGTAGAATCATATTAACTACATGCATACATTGTTTTGTTCCTGGATATGTGAACATATTAAGTTAATTACCTTCAATCAGATTGGATTTATTTAACATGTAAACACCTCGAAAACGACTTTGGCTTTGTTTAAAGGGATTGTTCAAGCGAAAACAGCCAGAACAGCTTGAGTAATTTCAAATATAAACAAATATGTCCTCTTGAAGTTACACTTTAGATAGCCTTGGCTTTAATAAATTTGAAAATATGCCAAGGTCAATCATTATCTGACATATTAAATACGATTCATATAATACTAAACTATAATGAAAAGTTATTTTAAGATTAATCTAAATATGATTACTCTACCTGAAAAATTAATAATAAATCCTTTGTAATGTATTGGCAAAGCATTTACAACAACAAATAATTAAAGATCGTTTTGACATACTGTATACTCATCATGTCTTTCTGACAATTAAAGTTTCACTGTCATTTATGCAAATGTCATGTCGAGACAAATGAACGTTTACGATAAATCTATAATTTCGACCAAACGTGCATTTGAAACCTTTTAATTGTCTTCATATATAAAAAAAGTACGCGGTTACATTTATAGGAATATGAAGGCATCCAAAGGCCGTACGGTGATTTATGGTTGATTTCAGTATTTTTTTGAAAAGAAGTCAGAAAGAGCTAAGGGATACCAAAGAGACATTCAAACTCATAAAACGAAAAGGTAAGGTCAACGTCAAGGTTATGAATACACGAAAAAGAAAAAGTAACACTAGACAAACTACACTGCACAAAATACAACGCTTCAACCAAACCTTAGCGTGATCTAAGTCCTGGTTAAGGTAAGTAGGACCAGTGCCGAATGTGGGAGTCATTGTGTTGATCAAAACAAATGACCCAGTCAAATAATTCAGGGAAAGGGCAGAAAATTGAAGTTTCGCCAATTGAAACATATCTTATTACGTTGTCATATATTAAACAACAAACTCGTGATAGTATTCGTAGAATATACTAAGGACTTATTTCAAATTCACTACTTAAAACTCTAGGTTTAATAGATTCTTTGAGAGGTGCGATCATTAAACCAAGTAAAAACAAGCCCTGGAATTTCGTATCACCTTGGAGATACATACTTTTATACCCTTTATGTGGAAGTGTTGCCGGAATGTTTCTGCTTTGAAATGGAAAGTTCTCAAATAGGAAGATAAAATTATGTCATTTGTTGTAAAGTTTTGTTTTAACCGATCATCATTGTCAGTGTCGAGATGTAAGCCAAGATATGTAGAGACTTGACTTGACTAAAAGAAGGCAATAGTTAAATACCGCTGTTTCAAAGTCATAAATCTCTACATGTCGAGTCATACGATAATGAGTAAGTGAAAGTACTTCCACTATGTTTAACAAAAAGGATGTTTGCAACTCTGTTTCAAATAACACGATTTTAAAAAGAATGTTATGTATTGATAATATATAAATAAAGAAACTATAAAAGCAGAATATATGTAGGGTTTTTGTTTGTTTTCGAGTTATAAGCCATTGAACATTTGGCAGAACAAAATTTTCTCTATATTTTATAATATTTTTAAAGATGACATTTTAAACTATATATAATCAATTATGGAAAGACAAGTAGAGTTAAGTGGGGAAAATGTTAGGATGGTACTTTATGTATAAAACCTGAGGATTCCGAATATCTGCTCAAAATTCAAAATACAAGAGGAGCAAACATCCTTCAGAAACTATTGCAAGGTCTTTTTCATTACTATCATGTTTGTCTACATAACTCAATTTCTTAAGCAAAGTTGATATAAAATGGATTCGGCAATCGTGTTCATGTCCCATTTGGTAATATAGCTCTTCAACTGTTTCGGTTCTGTATATACTTGTCTTTGAAGGATTCAGTTGAAAGTAAATCCAGAAATGGACAAATGAAATTAATAGAGTGTTGTTTTTCTTTGTTCTAAATAAATCTGCTTGTCACAAATGTTTTATTTCCCGTAGCAGCTTTTTATAACGTAATATGTTAAGGATATTCTTTTAGCACGTTTAACTTTAACCCATATCCTGTAACCAATAATCGAAACTGTATTGCTTATGCATGTACTGCAATAATACGTTACATTGCTAGTTTAATATTCAATGTGTTTGTGTTATTGAAACAGTAGTTTAGATTGGCTTTTTTCTGATCTTTTATTTCAACATGAGTATAAATTGTAAAATAACAAATGTATAAAAATAAAAAAAAACAATTTAAAAAAAATATACAATAACAAAATATGACTGAATAGATTAAAGTTTAACTCCATTGCGGATACACATTTAGTGGCGTTGGGTATAGACATGATTGATAATATGTACACACTAATATTACAAAGCTACTAACAAGATAAACATATATAACATATAACAAAGGTAAAATAAAACCAAAACATTCATATGAGCAAATCATCAGGAACAAACATTCACATTTGTATTTAACTCGTGCGCAACTGGTAAACATGGTGAAGGCTTGATATTAATTGGTAAAATTCCTTTTCAAACAATGTTCAAATTTCGTTGAATTGAAACATGACCAACATGAATCAGTCTGTAGATGGATACTTGTAAACGCACCACCTAGCGCCAGTCTCATTCATGCTATTTCTTGGATTGTTTTCATCATGATTTATATATCGGAATTGTTTTAACGAGTTACGTTACAAATGTCGTCCTTACTGAAAACGTTTATCGGTGAGTGTTGTACTGGATTTGAAATTCCACTTCCTGCTTCAGAATGGCTTATTAGCTGATAGATCTTTGTTCTCTTAGTTTATGTATTCTTGTAATTTCGTTACAATCGCCATTGAGAACATCAAGTATCTAGAGGTTTTCTCAATTACAGAACCAATATCAGAAAGTAAAGAAGATGACGGTTTGTGTTTGTACTCATCATCCAAGTTATCTCCACATCTCTGAAAACAGGATCCACATTCTCTGACAGTTCGTTGTTTTTCATCCATTCTGTATTACATTACTTCATGTGTATCTGCTAGGAATTAAGAATCACATGTTTATATAATCGCGGTGATATGATCACGTGTTAGAGTCATTGCATGAGACCCAGGCATTTTCAAACCTAATTTAGGAACACGTGTGCATGTATTTTTTAAATGATCATTATCTCTAGAAATATAAAATCTATATATAGATTAAGTAAGGTAAAACCAGTAGCTATCAGGAAGAAATAAACGTGATATATGACGTCATTTACAAAAACGTCTTCCATAACGACTACATAAATACCTTATGTATACGGGTATCCATGTATTTTTTATTAAGAACAATATCTCTATAGATTTATGTTTATCCAGTATGATCTATATATAGATTGAGTCAGATAAAATCAGGAAGAAGTAAAACGTTTAAATAATGTCATTTTTAAAAGTAGTCTTCCATACCATATACGTAAATATAATAAGTATACGGGTGTCTTTATATTTTTTATGAGATCATTATCTATATTTTTATGGTAATCCATTATAATTTATTTATAGATTGAGTCAGATAAAATCACGAAGACATAAAACGTTAGAAATAACGTCATGTACACAATTAGTCTTCCATAACGTATTCGTAAAAAGCAAATTTAAAGTATTTGAAAGTTATGTCATTAGAGGAAATACAAAATGTCAGATTATTTAGTTAATGATATTTGTCAATATTTTTGTCATCATTACACGATGACGATTCTGAAAAAAAAACAAAAAACTTATCAATTTTATTTTCGGTTGAGAATATACAAAAGTGTAATTGAGTTGGATAATAAGACAAAGTCAATGACATGCATATGTATACCCAACAAATAATTGAAAAAAAAAAATGCAATAAGAATTACAACATTATATTAACCTGATTCATTAAATAATGATATGTTCATAATTAAAAAAAAATGTGAAGCATTCTCAGCTACATGTACGTAAAGCAGATCAGTTTATGATAATGGTTGATAAATAGTTGATGTGCTTCCCTCGGCTTTAGTTTGTGAACAGGATTTATTTTCTATCAATCGGTTTATGACTTTCGAACAGCGGTATTCTTCTGTTGCCTTTATTTATTCATAGATAAACTAATGTTTTAGTAATAAATTTATAAATTTAGATATGAATACCTTTCGATATTATTCATTTATCCAGGTTGAGATAATCACATTATTATAAAATCAAACAAAAACTCTTTCACTTGATCTTTAAATATATTTAAAATCCCTTAACCACGTGCATAACGATTATATAAACAAATGTTTAATATCTTATATCAAATTGATAAATAGTAAACCGTACAATGGACGAGTCACAAAAAAGAACTTCTAGAGAATGTGGACGTTTCTTAAGAAAGATTGGAGACAATTTTAATGATGAATACAAACAAAGACCTTTATCGTCTTCCTTCTGCTCAATTCTTGGTAAAGCAACAGAACAGACTTCAAGATACTTGCTTCGTGTAACTGCTATACTGGCGACGATACACCAATTTACAAAGTAGGATTAAATGGACAATAACTAGTTGTAAATTGTGTCAAAGAAATTTCCAAGTTAGTGTAAGAATAGTGATACTGAATGCATTGAATGCAAAGAGTTATTCATTAACATTAACAATGACAATAGAAAATAAATGTGCCTTAAATATCACATCAAAATATATTACCAAGTATATGTGTGTGAGCGCACGTAGTCTGGATTCAAATGGAGACAGACAGTTTATTTTTCTGAGCATAAGAAGTTTACATTATGGTTATAAATATTCGATGCAATCATATAAATATTTTACGTCGTTTATATTGTATTGCACATATCAACTCAATTAACCAGGACTTATAAAAGTGGCATGAAAGCCTTGACGTTGCCATGAACGAGGTTTTCTGTATAATTGTGTGTTTCTGTTGATGATCTCACAGTAGGAGATGTTAGCAAACATTATCGATTATGATATACTGTAGTAGACATTGTTATGGATTTTTTTTGAATTACGTTTATGCAAATGACTGCAAGTGACACCAATATATATACTTCAATTTTGTAATTGTATATAACTTCCAGTTTTTATCTTTGTGCTACACATGTATGTTGTCAGTTTATCATATAAAATAAAATTTAAGTGAAATTGTTTTTATTAGTTGTTTAATTCCGTCCAAACCAAGCATTTGAAAGCTTGTGTATTATGAGCAATATCCCAAAAATGGGATAAGTAATTCTATACCTCCCCCCAAAACAAATAAAAAAGAAAATGTACACTGAGATAGCCAACATTTTTAGATGTGTAAACCGATCAATGTTTAAAGCCCGTAAAAGACAGGCTAAAAATAACAACATGACTTATTCTCCTCTGCTATGGAAACAGACGTAAATTGGTCAAAAGTCAAACATCAGATCAGAACATAAAAACTAAAGACTGAGAAACTAGAACCACACAAAAGCTGCTCCTATGTTCAGACAAATATACATTTTGAGATTATAATTTCGTACCGACTCTTCCAGTAGGTAACATATGACAATGACGAATTTCTGCAATAAACGTCTCTCCAGTGATGCTTGAATAAATTTAAATATAAACAAGTACGGTCATTAACTAGCACACGTCCTTCACATTAGTCTTTAAACCGATATCAGTACATAATTTGTATAAGTAAATATAACCTAATTGTAATTGGAGATTTTTAAAACGTAATAATTGTCAGTCAAATGATTTGAAAGAACTATATACGAACAATTATCCATTAGATCGATTTCATGACTGGCACTTTGACAAGTTATTATTTATATCTACAATTCAATATGAGGAAGTTTTGTTTCAGAGAAAGACTTAACCTGATATTGTGTGTGTATATTCCTGCATATCAAGTAACGATTCCTTGTATTCAAATACGAAGTATGGTCACAGTACGTAACACTCATTTACTTTTATAAGAGAAAAGAGTACAAGTCCCCTCTCATTTTATTTCCAAATCACTTAAAAAAAGTGGAGCAGCCGCACTTGTCATCTGATACGTCTATTTGACAAGTTCACTTCTAGTCTTATGTGGAGGGTCAATTTAAATTTTTAAATTGATATTTGAAGCATTTGAGAACCAGTGAGCCATTATACCTTTGTCTACAGATATATGATTATTAATAATTTGTAATTGTACCTTTATCACACGAAGACAATCTTTATTATACAGCGTAAAACTGTAATACAAAGGCGTACTGTCAAATATGTTGACATACTGTATTAACCATTGACCTTTTGAAACATCGATACTAATATAATAAAGGACTTGATGATATTCAAAATAAGGCCCGTTTTTGTTATAGTTAATCTTTAATTAAATAAAAAGAACAAACGGAAATGCGCTTTTTGTTTGAGGAAATGTGGATAATGATATAATGGGAAAAGATCCGTAGTAAGAAAGGGACACACAATTCAATTATTTAAACGGAAATCAATATGTATTTGACACATATTTCGGGAAGTCGAAAATAACTTTGCAATAATATAATTTAGTTATGTTGTATATTTGCAATGTATGTATACACATTTTTTGCTGCCGGATACTAAGTAAAGCCACATGGATGCACACACTATTTTGCAAATATATCAGAACTATATACGACTGTCCTATATGTGAGAAAAATAATAATCTTTCAATATCTTTTAATCAACCATTTATAATGCAGTGGTTGTCAAAGTCAGGAATTTGATAGTTGTTGTACATGTACAGTCGTTTAGTGGGTTGCCTTATTCAATAAACATGTACACACAAATTTTATAGTCAAACACATCACATAAACTTAAGCAAATCACAAAGAACACATATTCGCTTAAAAAAAGCATATTTTTTTAGAAACAGATGCGGTAGGATATCAGTTGAATAAAATTATATAATATCAAAATCCCTATAAATATAATATTATCTAGATAAAACTATTTTAGGTATAAGCAAAAAACCTATCATTTTGAAGTTACTTAATTTGAAAGATTAGTCAATCGCAATGTCCGAAGAGGAACTACATAAACGTTTTATGATTGATTAAATTAAAATTCGTCAGATAAATTATTTTTATATCATATGTGTCATGCCAGCTGTAAATTTTATATCACAATCGGTTTATTACTTACGAACAGCGGTATACTACTGTTGCGTTCATTTATTCATGTATGCACTAATGATTTAGTAAAGGGTATTAGTAAACATAAAATTAGTTTCTTTATACCCAAACTTTTTTTCAACATCTTCTTTATACATTATAGAAAACCATTTACATATAAAAGATATGCCACTAATTAATCAAGTGAAATTCAACAAAAGAATGTATTCATACCATTATCACATTGTGAACAACACATAAAAAATAGAATATAGGGAAAATTTGACTGCTAAAAATATCCAATTACTATAAATTTAGATATGAGTACCTTACCATAGTATCAATTTATCCAGGTTGAGATAATCATTTTATTATAAAATTAAACACAAATTCTTTCACTAGATCTTTAATTATATTTAAATTCCCTAAACCACGTGAATAAGGAGTATATCAAACAAATGCTTAATATCTTATATCAAATTGATAAAGAGTAAACCGTACAATGGACGAATCACAAAAAAGAATTTTTAGAGAATGTGGACGTTTCTTAAGAAAATTTGGAGACAATTTAAATGATGAATACAAACAAAAACCTTTATCGTCTTCCTTCTGCTCAATTCTTGGTAAAGCAACAGGACAGACTTCAAGATACTTGCTTCGTTTAACTGCTATAGTGGCGACGATACACGAATGTACAAAGTAGGATTAAATGGACAACAGCCAGTTGTAGATCGGGTCAAAGAAGATTTCCCAGTTAATGTAAGGGTAGTGACATTGAATGCATTGAAAGCAAACAGTTATTCGTTCACATTAACACAGTGGCCATGTACTATGACAAAAGAAAATAAATAAACGTTCCGTAAATACCACATCAAAATATTACCAGGTATACGTAGTCTGAATTCAAAAGTACAGACAGTTTATTTTTCTGAGCAAAAGAAGTTTATATTATGGTTATAAAATTCGATGCATTGATATAAATACTTTACTGTTGGTGATCTCACAGTAGGAGATGTTAATAAACCGATATAAACAATTATGATAATATTTAGTTGAAATTGTAATTGACGTGTTTTTGAAATGAAATTTCGTTTATGCAAATGACCAATGCAAATACTTCGATGTTGGAATTGTATATAACTTACATTTTTTTTTTTATCTTTGCGCTATGTAATCAGTTTATAATATAAATGTATATTGATATTGTTGTTTTCTATTTGATTTATTCGGTCAAAACCAATCATTTGAAAGCTAAAGATGAACAATATCCAAAAATGAGATGAACAATTTTCTTTTTTTCCAAAACCCATAGAATGTACACAAAGCAATTCAAACCACCTTTTCAGATTTGTAAACCGATCAGCATTCACAACTCATCTAAAGATACATTGACGACAGTAAAAAATATCATAAAAATATATATTCCTATAGTTGGATGATAAACACTATGACAATGATTTAAAATAGACGGAAAAAAAAAGGCAAACAGCTGTACACAGCAAAGAAAACTAAAGTCCGAGGAACTAAAACCAGAAAAATAGACATTTTGAGATAATCATTTAGTACCGACTCTTTCACATAAACGTTGTAGATTAAGTGCCAGTCTGCCTAAGAATCAGGCAGTGGTGAAAACATGACCAAAAAAACCCACCCGATTTGACATTGATTTCAGTTCATAATATGTAGTCATGCAAAAAAATAACATTCATTTCCATGTTCTGTTTTGGTAATAGAAGATACAATTTGGTTGAAATGCACTAGAAATTAACGAATAAGGGGAGATAACTCTGTAATTTGCTATCATTCTAACCAATTTTCTAACCAAGCTATTTGATATTACCAGACACACACAAAGGAAAGACTAACACTTTTTAACTCAGGATGATGGTTAGTATTAAATAGCATGATTAGCTCGGTGGGTTTTTTCTAATCATGTTTTAATTTTTACCTAAATTGCCTGATTCTTACAAAGACTGGCACTTAAATAAAGCACAAGGTGCGAATTTTGTCAATACAAGTCTCTTCAGTGATGGTCGAATAATTTTAAATATAAACACATACAAACGTACACTAGCACACGTCCTTCACATTTGGTTTTTAAATCGTTATCAGTACACTACGTATAAGTCAATATAACCCACTTGTAATTGGATATTTTCATACACAGTAATTTTCTGTCAAATGATTTTAAAAACTATACACAAAACAATTATCAATTGAATCAACTTCATGACTGGCACATTGACAAGTAATTATTCATATCTACAATTCCATTTGAGGAAGTTTTGTTTCAGAGAAAGACTGAACATGCTTCCTTATATCTAAATATACAGCTTATCACACATTTCCTTTTGAAATAAAAAAAGCTCTCAATTGAGCGTTAAATGTACTGACAGGGTATCGATATTGACTGATTATTTGGTTAGAAGTGAATCATAGGTCGCTATCCCTACCATGAAAGGCTTCATTGTCAAGTGTACATGTAGATTGATTTAAGTTTTATTTGCCCTTGATGGTCATTGCACTGAACCTATTTTTGCTTGTATTAACTTTATTGTTTATTGCGTTTTTATGCTTTTCAATTTTGTTTTTGTATATTCTTTTCTAAGAAAATTGGATACTAGTGTATTCAAATGAAGAGATGTATCATACTTGTCAATAGATACAATCATTTACCAGATTTAAAACAAAGTGGAAATGATAGGATGATGTGTGCCAGTCAAAAATGAGAAAAAAAACCACATCGTGTAAAGGTTATCAAAGGCTCGAAAAAATATATGAAACGATTAGAACTAACACTTTTATTTTTAACAAAGCACTTTACTCATTAGAAAATAATATGATATACATATACAAACTACAACCACTGATTACCGGCTCCTGACTGTAAACAGACACAAAACGAATTTAACGGGATTAAACATGTTTTGAGCGCTCAACAAGAGCTCTCTTACAAGCAAACAAACCCTAACATTAAACTTTAAAATAATTCACCACACACAGCGAGGCGCGAACATTGCTATTTACATTTGGGTGTGAACTTTTTCAGTTGACATAATTATCCTTGGCTTTTTTTTTTTTATCGACAAATGGAAAATAAGGATAATTAAAAACCAATTGTTCAGAGAACAATTGAAGGTCTTTCCACTGAAAATAATGTATTTTAATATGAAAGTTGTAAAATTTAGTGTAAAATGTCATTTCAATCGTCAACTGATAGGTTATTGTACGCTGATTCCAGAAATATATGGTTTCTATACAAAAAAAAAAAAATAAGGGAGATAATTTGTTACTTCCGGTTTGAAAAATGTTACTTCCGATAATATTTGAATATTTAATTGACACAGATTCCAAAATGATCTGGTTCTATATACTTTTTTATTAATAAAGTACAAAAAATAGCTACTTCCGGTTTACACGAGGTCACTTCCGGTTGTTTTTTTTCAAGGTTAAATGGTTTGATACCTTTCGCTAAAAGTCTCATGGCTTATATCATGTATACATATGAGCTGAAAGCAAAGGTCAAAAACTAGAACGTCAAATTAATCTATGACCTTGAGACCAATTTCAAGGTCATAAACCAAGGACCTCAAATCAAAAGACCATAGGTCTTAATTATATTTGGTTAATCAGTTATATCACCATACGCGTATTATTAAATACAAGAGGGGAGAAAACTCACTTTTACGTTCGACGTACCCTTGCAATCAAAATTTACGTGTTACAACATGTCGCAACTAACAATTTAGAAAAAATAATTTGTCGATATCTTATACAGTTTCTGGAAATTAGTGGAAATAAGCCAAATTCAAAAATTAGAATATGACCTTGACCTTTGACCTTGACCTAATTTTTATTTTTTTGGACCAAGGACCTCAAATCAAAAGATCCTTGGTCTCTAGCACTTATGGTTTACGAGATAGAAATGCATGTCACTTATATCAAATGCATAAGGGGAAATAACTCTCATATGGAGCGTTCATATCACTTCGGTCAAAATAGGACAAATCATGCGAAGGATATAACGAGCAATTTTGTAAAATAAATTTGTCATAATATTTTACGGTTGTGAAGGAGTTGCGCTAACAAGGAAAACAGTGTTTGGGGAGATAACTCCTACAAAGAAAAGTATTCGTTTACGCAGGGTAAATTTCAAAAGCGCATAAACTGTTCGATATCATATACCAAATATCTAAGCGACATATTGCGAAACCAATGTTTATCGCAAGAACAAAATTAGGCGGAAAAAAAAAAAAAAAAAAAAATAATCAGAAGAAAAACAATAGGTCTTTCCACAGAAAAGTGGAAAGACCTAATTAAAAAGGCACAAGATTATCAATATGGTTTTCCGTGTTTACATCTTTACTGTTCTGTCAGTAAATATATTGGTTACGAATAACAATTTGTTTATTTTAAATGTGTTGGTATTCTTTGTTGAACGGAACAGCGTATTCGCTTCTGTAATCGTTCCCTTTAATCACTATGTACCTATAACACTAAACATTAGTGTCTTAAAAAGTTTTCAAGTGTAACGCTTCCAAATCACTGTATTAAACGTGAACATAGACAGATTTGTCATTTGATATGTCTTTTTAACAAGATCAATAATACTTATCATTGCGACGATAAACGAGGCGTGATCAAGTTCAATAAAGTTTTGTCGTGTTTTGTAAATTGAATATTCAGCGTTTACGAACCATTGAGATATAAACCCTTATCTACAAACATATAATTATTACTAATTTGTTATTGAACCTGTTGACACGAAGAAATCTTAGTGATATAAAGTTAAACTGTTATAAAATGGCATATCTGCAAATATAATCATGTTTCGTTCAGTGTATATTCATCTGTTTGTGTAAGTGAGTCTTTTGTTTGTGTTAATCCATTTCAATAGATATTTCAGAGTATATTTCTATCGAAAGTCGTTTTTTTTTGTTCATTAGATAAGACCGTTGGATCTCCCGTTTGAATGGTTCTACATTAGTCATTTTATGGGCCCTTAATTGCTTTCTGTTCGGTGTGAGCCAAGGTTGCGTGTTGAAGACCGTTTTTTGACCTATAATGGTTTACTTTTATAGATTGTGACTTGACGGTAGAGTTGTCTCATTGGTACACAAATTACGAAAATGGATAGACATGTATCTGTATATCTAACCATCAATACATTTAGTCGATGTTAGAATCAAGCTTATGTACAAAGTACACGATTCTTTCTCGATAAAAGAGGGACGAAAGATACCAGAGGGACAGTCAAACTCATAAATCGAAAATAAACTGACAACGCCTGGCTAAAAATGAAAGGACAAATAGACAAACAATAGTACACATGACACAACATAGAAAACTAAAGAATAAATAACTCGAACCCCAACAAAAACTAGGGGTGATCTCAGGTGCTCCTGAAGGGCAAGTAGATCCTACTGCACATGTTGCACCCGTCGGGTTGAGATTACAAATCCGGTAAAAAGTTTAAATCAGTAGGTCACATTTATGATAGGGAAAGGGATTGTAGTTACGACGTAAGGAACATATCCGATATCATTTGTGAAAAAATGTGTACACACAGATATTGCCACATTATTTCCTCAGAATTTGATATTGTTTTCTAAATAAAAAAAAGTTGTCGATAAAGCCATTTTAATATACCTGCTTGTTCCATTTTTAATTCATGAGGTTTAATTCGCTGTTAAATATTCGTATTTATATAATAAATGTATTTATATCTGCAAAAAAAATAGGTCTCGCAACGATTGTTGAACTGGCACTTGAAATCCTGTTTCAAGCAACGGAAATATATAAAACAAAACAACGGTCATTGGTCGCTGAGTTTGTATATCGTCGCATTTTCGCCAAAGCCTCTGTTAAGAACAGCAAATTCCTAGATGTGTTTTATATCACAGAACTCATACCACATCTTTTTTTTCTTTATCTTATTTTTATATCAAATCAGATAGAAAAGTTGATAATGTTATGTGTTGGTATTCATTTTCGTAGTTGTCTTCACATCTTCGAAAACATGATCCACATTCTCTCTTAGTTCGTTGTTTTTCGTCCATTATGTATGTTGTGCAAATGACTTTTTTGTTTTTGTTTAAATTATGAACCATTTGCTTATATACTCAACCATTATGGTAGTTGGCAGACAACCTAGGATTTTTTTTAGAATCAGATGTAATAGTATATTCGTTATATAAATAAAAAAAGAAGATGAGGTATGATTGCCAATGAGACAGCTGTCCACAAGAGACCAAAATGACACATACATTAACAACTATAGGTCACCGTACGGCCTTCAACAATGAGCAAAGCCCATACCGGATAGTCAGCTATAAAAAGCCCCGATATGACAATGTAAAACCATTCAAACGAGAAAACTAACGGCCTTATTTATATAAAAAAAAATGAATGAAAAACAAATATGTAACACATAAACAAACGAGCAACACCGAATTACAGGCTCCTGACTTGGGACAGGCTCATACATAAATAATGGGGCGGTGTTTAACATGTAAGCGGGATTCCAACCCTCCCCTAACCTGGGACAGTGGTATAACAGTACAACATAAGAACACACTATAAAATTCAGTTGAAAAAGGCTTAACTCATCAGATGAACAACAATACAAGTAGACGTGGCCGGGTACTTATAAATCCCGACAACAAAAATACAGTAGGAACAGATCTGAGAGTACTCGCAGTTATCTGACAGCTAGTTCAAAGCCACTAACAACTAATAAAAATATCATGCATATATAAGTTATATATATCAAAATCTCTATAAATATAATATTATCTAAAACCAATTATATTTAGAAACAGAAAGAAAAAAAAAATTAAGTCACTTTTTTTTCAAGTTAAGTCAATCGTTATGTCGTAAGCGGAACTTCATAAAAGTTTTATCAGCCGATTAAATTAAAATGTGATGGGTAAATTATTTTGATGAAGTTTTCGTCATGTAAGGTGTAAATGCATTATCATGATTATTGTATGAAATCATTGTAAAAGTAAGAAAAAAAAACATATTTTCGCTATGTAAGAACACGCAATTTCTATTTTGTTAAGGGTTTGGGAATGTTTTATAAAATTTTGATAAAAAACTTTTATAAATCAAATCATTTCCATTTTCGGTAATCTTAACGAATAAACAATAATTGTATATTGGCATTGTATACCATCGACAAAGATAAAACACTCAGAAGAAGACCAAAAGAGATATTAGAGGTATAACTTATAATGCAGGTTAACAAAAAAAATTTGCTTTTTTTCAAAGGCAACTCGATGATTACAGTCATGAAAAATAAAAACAAATTTATCATTTGATATTTAAATTTAAATATTCTTGTAAATAACAGTTAAACGTGCGTTAAGGGCAATCGTTATCGTGCAGATACAGTACAAATCATTGACCTACTATACAATTATAAACATAGACTCTTTAAATTACTACAATTATGACTACGATTTTAATCGTAATACAATACACCATAACATATTACCAGAACTTTAATAACAACAAGTATTTCCTAATTATTTTACACACACATTTTCCTACATATTTTGATAAACAAATTCTACTTGTCAAAATGATAACATGCTGAAGTCATTTTTAAAACGAATAATTGCCGAATTAAAAATCGTTTTAATTAAACCCCATGTTTTTTTTATCTTAAATTAATGTAAATTAAATTGCAGGTAACATGGTCATTAGACTTAAATTTATGTATTAAAAAATGCAAATTGATATTTGTGTCATTTTTTGTTGGATCTATCTACCAACCAATTTGGAAAACCTGTGAGCGATCAAACAGACATTACGTTTTGCACAACAAACGTTGAATAATATGCAGCAACCAGTGGTTATTCAAACAGAATTCTAAACAATTCTGAAGATTCGTATCACAATAGTTCAGTAATATTAAAACGAAGCTTTATCGCTCGTCACTATTATTCACCAGGCTCTCTTCAAAAATGAATACATAGTCTTATTTGATATTCATTTTCCTAGATTTTCGAAGTTTTAGAGTTTGTACATATTCATGGCAAGCATAACGGGTAACGTTCGCGTAGATATGTCTTGTTACCTCCATAACGAACACGAGTGTTTCTGATGGAGGCAACCTTGCTCAGGTTTAAGTTTTTCGTGAAAGATTAATGGGCTTGTTCGAATTTTATTCATTCTTTGTCTTGTCGCTGTATTTTTTTCTGCGAATGTAGATTATCTGCTTGGTATCTTCCGTCTCTTTTATTGATTATCTGCTTGGTATCTTCCGTCCCTTTTATTGATTATCTGCTTGGTATCTTCCGTTCCTTTTATTTATTATCTGCTTGGTAACTTCCGTCTCTTTTATTTATTATCTGCTTGGTATCTTCCGTCTCTTTTATTGATTATTTTGCTGTAGTATGGTATTGATATTTTGCAATTTGAACTAGTGTAATCCATGGACTTTTTTTTTAATTAATTTTCATAACCAGAAAATGAAACGAAATTGAAAAAATCATTCTCCGTTGTCTATGTTGACACATTTTTATTATAATGGTTAGCATGTTGAATGGAATAAAAGATAAGGATACAGAACAGCGATTTGCAGATCCTTACTCGAACCAGATGATTATTAGTATTTTAGGAGTTATGGTTAATATTTCTTATCATAAACCTTGTTAGCGCTTAATTCTTCCCGTGAAATTTTTATAAACCTTGTCTTAGTTTTAGTTTGGTTTTTACTGCCCAGTCTTAAGTTTTCCATGTTAACTCCATTTTTAAACGTTGTTTAATTGTCGACTGTCATACAAGTGAGAAGTTTAGCGCTATAAAACCAGATTCAATCTACCATTTTTCTAAATTTGAAAATGACTTTACAAATTCAGGAATATGACAGTATTTTTTGTTTTTTTTTATTTTTTTTTATTTTTGTTAGTTTTTGTTACATGATTATTATCAGAATGTCCTCTTATAGTCTCAAACGCCTTTTAATATTCGAATTCAAATGTGTTGAAATAAACTGAAAATAACAATATCAATATTGTAAAATAAGATAATGATAAGAAGTATGTTTTTAGTGTTCTGTTAAATTGTTCCTTTTAAAATTGTTATATGATGATGATTGATGTACCCATATTTCGACTATTTTATTTATTGTGTCTGTTTATTTAACGCATCAATGTAAATATAACGGAATTTGATGAGACTGTCATTAAAGTGAGAGGGTTAGCGATATAGAACCAGGTTTAATCCACCATTTTCTACATTTGAAAATGCCTGTACCAAGTCAGGAATATGACAGTTCTTGTCCATTCGTTTTTGATGCGTTTTGTTATTTGATCTTGCCATGTGATTATGGACTTTCCGAATTGATTTTCCTCTAAGTTCAGTATTTTTGTGATTTTACTTTTTTCTTCTTAAAACTATACAATAATACAAACGACAAAAGATATATATATATTATTTTAATAGTTATATTTACACATAAAAAACAAATGAACATACATTATGAAAAAAGAAATGATTGAAACATTAACACAATAACAAAAAACAACAGATTTTGTATTTTTCACTCCTCATATTTCAACATCGCACATGCTTGTGGAGTGGAGTCATCGTCACTTTCTATGTGACTATCTACGTATGAACATATTTTTTTGGAGAAGTCTATGTCAACATAATTTGTTCTGTTTTCACTACCATGAATGTGAAACTTGTATTCGTTTGGTTTTGGTTCAAAGCTAACTTCAATATAGCTAAGTCTATCAGGACCCTAGAATAAAAAGAAGAATGCATATTCAAATAGTTTATAACATTGTATATTTGACATCATTTCCCCTCCTCAACATAAAGTTATTCCCTTAGAAAAAAGAAATATAGTCATATTTTTCTATTTTATCATTTCTACCGCAGTTTTGGTTTACTGCTGAAGTAATTCGGGCGCAATCACGAATTGGTTGATCGTTATTAGAAATCTGTTTGACAAATGGCAATGTATATGTTCAATCTTGAACACAATACCGTTGTCTAGCTACCGAATCTGACCTACTAATAAAGACTTATCACCCAACAGGTTTGAGCATCAAGATGGATGCCACATGTTGATCAAGATCTGTCTACCCTTCGTGAACACATAAGATCATCCCTAGTTATTGGTTAGGTTCGTGTTTCGGTCTATCAGGTTTGACGTTGTGTTATCTGTCTTCGTTTATTTTTTGACATATCGTGGTCATTTACTGACTTATGAGTTCGAATGTCCTTTTTGTATCTTTTGTCTCTATTTTGTAATGTTTTCTTCAATTAAAAGTTTCATTTGATTTTCCATACCACATTGCGACATGTATTTGACAAAAAAAAAAGATAAATAATTGCAATCTTTATATAAACTACACGAACCTTCTTTATCACCGAGTTCACAGTTCCACTAGCCTCTCCAACAGAAGCTACAATAGCAATTCCCTTGATGAAATAATAACATTTTCAAGAAGAGAATTCAACTATATTTCCCCCATAGCACCAGGTGTATCCTACAGTATGATCACGAACGCAATCAACATATTTTTGTTAAACTAGATCTTTGTATTTAAATTCAGACAATTGTGCGCATAATAAATTTAAAATGTCGTTTTTTATAGCACAGGGCCGAATCCGTTAACTGTTTGTGTGCTGTATCAAGTAGCGCTTGAGAGTATTTCAAACTAAGGAACTAGTTATTGTCAACCGTTAATTTTTATGAAATGACATTCATAATTTAGAATTATTTAAATTGATAATATTTAGTACAGCTCTTTGTGCAGGTGGTATTATAAACACGATTCGGATTTTTTTTTTATTGTTAACATCTTGTCCGCCCTTGATTTTGTATTGTACCTGCGCCAACAAAGTAATAACCAAAATTAAAATCGATACTACACACATGGATTTGTTGAACGACATAACATGTATGTGTCTTTATACACTAGCACTATTTTTGAAATCTTTGCTCTGAATAGTCGTTACTTTTGTCATTTCATCAATTGCGTTCTTTTCCCGCCTTCGACAATATGAAAACAAAATCATTATTGATGGGTCGGAGTGGGGATTTGCATGGCGGGTAAAAGACACGCTGAATGTATCAAAAACGATTACTATCTGGCACATCCGGTACCGCGCCGTGTAGACCTTTGATAACTATTTACTTATTGTTTAGTTTAAATTTAGTGTACATTTAACAATAAAAACTGAAGCGCGTTTCGTCTATATAAGACTCATCAGTAAAACAGTTTGCAAGATAGAACTAAAAGTATATTAATTGTTTTTTTCAAGGATCTAAGCTGCGATGAAACTTATATCACTGAACTAGTATAGATATTTGTTAAGGGGCCAGCTGAAAGGCTCCTCCGGGTGCGGGAGTTTCTCGCTGCGTTGAAGACCCGTTGGTGGTCTTCGGCTGTTGTCTGCTTTATGTTCGAGTCGTTGTCTCTTTGACACATTCTCTGTTTCAATTCTCAATTTAAATATATTTGAATTTATTAATTCGAAAGTATTTATCATTATACACAGGTAAAATAGCTACGGATGTTTCACGGCCGTGGTAATAAACGTCCGTAAAACATCCGTAATACGGATGTATTACGGATGAAACGGTTACGTCCGTAAAACGTCTGTAAAAATACATCCGTAAAACGTACGTGTAAAAACTGACGTAAAACGGATTGTCCGTTTCACGGACGTATCGTAAACATACGTATTACGGTCGTTTCTACAACATCCGTATTACGGCTGTATCATATTCAAAGATGTAAAAGTACCATGCATGATATACGCACGACTGCTTATACATGTATAAAGTAAAATTCTTAACTTGCTTTCAACATTCTGCATGCCAGACATACATATGTATAGTGAATCTCTGCTTCAAGGCTATAACTTTAAATATTTGCATAATATGAGTACATACATGACATACATGTACTAATATAATTTTTTATTATTAAAATAATTAACTTTTGTTCATTATGAACATCCATTCGCAACTACCCTATATTTTAAGCCTAGAAATAGCGTACCAATTATCAATAAGCACTGTTAATGTCAGAATTTCTCTCCCATCAGCCCAAAGAGTCAATGAAAAATATGTAAAATGTAAAATAAAAAAAAATCCCTACCTATCCTATTTTTTCAAAGATGTAATAGCTGAATAGCATGAACACAGATATTATTTTATTTGACCTAATTACAAAAAAAAAGAAATTGAAAAAAATCTTTCTATATTTTTTTCTTAAGGTTGTAATTACAATTAAGTTGAATTATAAATACAAAGAGTGCTTGGCAGTGGCAGATCCAAGGGGTCCGGGGGTTGGAACCCCCCCCCCCCTTTTTTTTGGCCGATCAATGCATTTGAATTGGGACATATAGTTGGACCCCCCCCCCCCCCCCCCCCCCTGTTTTTAAAATGGCTGGATCTGCCCCTGCTGGGTGTCTTTCAAACAACCAACTAATCATGCTAATGATGGATGGTTAAATAATTGCCATAAAAGCAGTTAAAACAATATAAAACATCTAACATTTAACCTTATTTGCAATGCTTGAGCAAAAATGATTGTAGTCTATGTATATATTGTACAAGGCTGAATTAAAATTACCTCATACCAGGTTTCACCAATGGCAATAGACCTGACTGTTGTCTATATAATATACTTGATTGTTGATCATTCTGATTATCTGTCCAAGTACAAAACTATGCTAACAAGAAATTGCACATGAGCATATAGAAAGTACCTGAAAAGTTTCAGATTGTTTAATGTCTGAAGTAGTTTCTACTGTTCAATGAGGATCATAAGATGCAGGGGGAAGGAAACACTCTTATCATGTTTTAATCACAACGACCAATGCAATAGTCACATGGTGTTCCTTCGTCCCTTATACATTTTGTACCCGCCCTTTAATATATTAAAGCCCTTAGAATGTATATGTTAAAGTAGTCTCAGAATCAATGTATGTAGAATAATGCCGGTAACATTAAAATGTTATCATACATTTATCCTCCTTTGGTGTGGAATAAGAGCAAATTTCCTGCTAAGCTTCTATTTTATTGTGGGACTATGGGAAGAAAGGGGTACTATTTAAAGTATTTTTAGGCAAGACAGAAAATTAAAGTACAGGGCCTTTTGCTGTAGGTCTATTGTTAACGATGAAATTGGAAACAGTGGCGGATCCAGGGGTGGTCCCACGGCGCACCGGACCACCCCCATGACGAACCTCAATTTTTGTTTTAAGTGTCTATTTTTTCAATAACTAGCTAATTAACAAATTAACACTTAAGATTAATCCTTTCATCGCACTAATTGGTTATGGATTACCTAGATACCTGGAGGTGTCACAATGATAGAATACGGATCAATGCGTTTCACCAGTATACATGTAAAATTAAATTGTCAAAACACAATGCGTTTGAGGTTTTTTTATTCCGCTATTGAAGCATCTTTAACCGAAATGAAGTCGTCGCGCAACAATTGATGAAATTAAACATTTTGTAGACTTTTACCATACTGATTTGACGAGTCCATCTACAATGCTGTCCGAACTGCGTTTGTGGCAACAGACTTGCGAGTCAATGCTTTCAAAACCAGAAACTGTAGCCGGTGCTCTAGCAGTATGTTGCAAAACAGACTTTCCAAATATTTCTGTTATCTTAAAAATCATAGCTACCATGGGACGACGAGTTGCGATTGTGAGCGATCCAACAGCGAGTTATCACTTTTAAAAACCTACCTGAGAACAACTATGGGACAATCGCGCTTAAACGGACTTGCGTTGATGCATGTGCACTACAGTTTGGAACTAAACATAAAACAAATTATAGATAACTTTGCAAGGAAATACCCGCGACGCATGATGTTGAATGATCTGATAAACGACTCTTTGTTAAATAAGTAAATTTTGAACAATTTTACGTAGAACTGTTTTTACCGATTCGAAACATTTTAGCTCAACTTTTTTACAGCTTGCCTAATTCAGATGACAATTGTGCTATTTTATATTGCAAGATATCGTATAGAGTCTTAAATAAAAATCAGTTTTACATGTCTTAAAATTCCTTTATCTTTATCCTTTATCTAGGAATATGTGCATTGCATGGTGTTGTCCAAATTCATGATCTTCCATAATGTCGAAGGTATTTTTTAACCTTTTTCATACAATTCAATATCCATTTGGGACCACCCCCAAATTTTTTTCTGGATCCGCCACTGGGAAAGAGGATACCAATTACATTAATTTGTAACAAAAAATACAATCAAACGAGATAAGACAGAATAAAAGATAAAAATATCAATATTTAAAGTCCCTTTAAACTTACCATTAAACATAAACTGACTGATCCAGAAATTTGTATAAAGGGATGGGGTTGCGGGGGGGGGGGGGCACTGACTGTTAAAAAAACAGGCCCCACTAGTCATGCCATGTACTAGCGAACAGTTCGGAACTTCCCGTGGCTTCTCAAAATTTGGCAACCTACATCTCAATGGCAAAAGTAAGTACAATTTTGACTTGATTCGACATATTGATAAACATGATAACATAAGTGACACACTGACGACATTAAAAGATCAATGTAGGATAAAAAAAATTAAATCAAATAGTTTAGGGGTGTGGTGGATGAGTAAACATTGCTGCAAGTTTTGCTTGTCTCACATCAATTTTACATGTATATTCAATCATTTTTTTTCCAAAATTAAGTAAAGAAGGTGGGGGGGGGGGGCAGTGAACAAACTATGTTAATTAAGTTTTGTTTATTCCACATTGAACTTTTGATGTCGTCCACAAGATCTTGTGAGCTTAACGTTGAATATAGGAGAATTATAAAACAAAATATATTGTCAAGTCCAAAATTTAGCCATTTCAAGGATCTATCAGGCTGATAATGTAGCACTGGCTATTATTAGAATCTTAATTGTATCGAGTAAATCAAGGAGACAGTAGGAAAACTTATAAGATGTTTCCTAATAATCATGATTACAAAAGAGCTTGACACGAATTTTTAACTGAAGGTCTGTCCGATTGGTAAAATTTTGATTGCACTTAAATGAATACATAAGTGACCCCCCCCCCCTTCCTCCCCCGCCCATAATAAGTGTCCAAGACTTTAATTCTTCTCTGATTTAAGCTAGGATGTGTATAGTAAGTAAGTCAGTAATTTTTATTGGTTTGAAATCCAAAATTATAGGATTGATACCAAGACAATACACATTGGTTATACACAAACATCATGACAAACATACAGACATATATATCATACCAAATTCATAAAGATTGTACTATATATATATACACACAGCCATGTATCACCATCATTGCTGGTGATCCGATGGATAAATCTGTTGTAGAGTTGTCACTGACTTAGACGTTCTTATACATGATCATAGGCCCCCTACATATAATAATTTCTGTGACTGTATCTTGCATTAATTTGTACTGAACAATAACATCTCCATGGCTTATATATCATGTAATGTAGTACGACGCTAGATTAAAACTGACGAGGAAAGGTAACACACGGCCACCGAAAACTTTATTCATTGTGAGGCCCAGGTGGTCGTGTGGTCTAGCCGGCGGGACGACTACAAAAGGGGGGGGGGTAGGGGGGGTTCTAACTATGTCCCCCTGCAAATACATTGATCGTCCCAAAAAGGGGGGTCCAACCCCCCTGGATCCGCCACTGATGTATGATAATGTCATGTAGGCCTATGTCTCCGATTCATTTCTTCATAATTTTATATAAAGCGGCCGTGACTGATTTGTAGACAAATCCTTGTTTATTATAACAGAGGCCTATTTTAAAATACTCAGTGTACCACTTCTGAACTTTTTTGTATTTATTTTCAATACTTAAATCCCCATTCTTGATTCCAGACCGGGTTCCGGACTAACTCTCAATCATATACGTAAATGATCGTAAAGTGTATTCTCGAAAGCTTGACAAATGGAATACGAAAACCCGGAAAAATCACCGTTGCCGTTTTTTACACTATGACGCAACCCATGGACGCTCGTCGGCTGCTGAACAAAAGAATGGAAAGATGTATACTAGTCTGATAGATAATACGAGGACCTCTGGTTTTTCAAAACTGTTGGATCAACAAGTTATTATAAACAGATAAATTGAAATGGTTTGCTTGTCGATTAACTTGAAGAAACCGGGTTTTAAACAAGAAAGTTGTGTGCCTTTTTGATGGATTATTTACATACCCGCTATTTTGTACTTGGAAAGCGCACCGAAAGGTAAATATTATCATGCAAATATTTAAGAAGATGCTAGTGGTATACTTTTCACGAAAAAACATTTGAATTTATAAATTTCATCGCATGCAAACCCGAAAACCAGTCTGACAAAGATCAGAAGATTGACAAGAACGGACGCAAGTCAACTCGACCCACTGCCAAAACGGCCTACTTTTTTAACAACACGTCTCCCTTTCTAAAAATGTCCCACTCTTGTTAAGGGAGCTACCATGTGAGTTTTATTGGAGTTGGGGGGTCACCATGTCACAGGCACTTGTCTCAGAAAAAAAATTCCCTATATAATATATATACCTTAATATAATACATATTTAATACATATATATAGGATTTTTTTTCTGAGACAAGTGCCTGTGTGGGGGGTGCTTGGATGTTATTTGAAAAATATGCGGAACTGGAGTTCTGTCAACTTTAAAAAAAAATGCAGGATAACATTTTTATCGTAGCCCCCACCCCATAAAAGTCAAGTGGTGGCTTCCTTACCAACTCGTCCTGCTTTAAAAAAAATTGCCCTACTTTATATAAAAATGGTTAAAATCTGTAAAATATACTCCTGCAAAGAATGACCTTGCCCAACTTGCATGACTTGGGTAAAATCCAAATGAATATAATTAATATTTAATTTATATAAAAAATAAAAGTCTGCAAATTTGCCCTTACAGTATTTACATAAATTTGTACTTATCTAGACTACCTAGTTCAAATAATTATGACTTCCTGAAAGACTATTACATTTTTTTTATTTGACGCCTTACTGTACATTAGAGTAAAGCGTCCAAAAAATAATATTATAATAGCCTTTCAAGACGTCATAATAATTTGGACTACTAGACTACCCAGAAATTAGAAAACACTGATATAAAAATTTAATATACATAAAATTGATACATGTAATGGAAATGGGGAATGTGTCAAAGAGACAACAACCCGACCATAAAGCAGACAACAGCAGAAGGTCACCAACATGTCTTCAATGCAGCAAGAAATTCCGGAGGCGTCCATCAGCTGGCCCCTAAATAAATATATATACTAGTTCAGTGATAATGAACGCCATACTAAACATGCTAAACTCCAAATTGTACACAAGAAACTAAAATTAAAAATAGTACAAGACTAACATAGGCCAGAGGCTCCTGACTTGGGACAGGCGCAAAATTCAAGCGGGGTTAAACATGTTTATGAGATCTTAACCCTCCCCCTACATGTATACATGTACCTCTAGCCAATGCAGATGTATGATATCTATTGATTTAAATTGATGTCATTTCTGAAACCATGATTGTGGATTCATATTTATTATTTAATTATTATGTACATGTAATTTATGTATTTATTTAGTGTATCATAATCTATTTGAACTTTTTTTTAGCTTACTCAAAATCAAGCTGTTTGGGCCTCCTCTTGTACATGGGAAGTGGACTCCTTGAGAAGGTGAAAGGTCTGCTTTACATGTACGTAATGTTAATATAAAAATACAAAAAATGTGGTGATCATGGTGATAGTGAATGAGAAAATAGAGGAATTTTTAAAAGTGTAAATTCACTTTTTTCCACTTATAAATCTGTCATATTGTTATTATGATAATAATGTTTAAATTACATAATTAGGGAGCTACCATTTGATTTTTAGGGGGGGGGGGGGGGGGGGGCTAGGATGAAAAATTTTGTCCTGCATTTTTTTTCAGTTGTAATTTCTGTCCTGCCTTTTTATTTTTCACTCTATTCGGTCCTGCCTTTTTTTTATTAGTTTATTCCGACTATTTTTTACCTAAATTGTCATCCTGCATTTTTTTTGCAAAGTGTCTCATCCTGCCTTTTTTTTACACTTAAAACTCCTGTCCTGCCTATTTTTTTTCAAATTTCATCCTAGCCCCCCCCATAAAAATCAAATGGTAGCTCCCTTATTTTCAAAATAAAATATTGTTTAGGTTGCTATAAACAGTTTCGTATAAAAACTAGGGGTTATTCCCCAACTAAAAATAGACATGGAGGGAAGTCCCTTTTTATCAACATAATTGGTGAAAAAGTATCATGTTTTTTGTATTTGGTTGTAAAGATATATTAATTAACTTCAATTAAAGCAGGTTGAATGATTAAAATAATTAAAAAAATTAGATTAAATATACATGTTTTGAGGGGAGACAACACTGTAAACAGCCTGTTTTTTTTGGCAGTGAAAATTGAAAACTTATTTGCAGACACTGTAGCTCTTTATGGAGCAGGCGAACGTACCCTGAAGCATGAATTTTTTGAAAGACCAGGTAAAAATCTATGAAATTCATACAACTTTGATTATGAAAAATGTGCAGGTATCATGTCTTCAGGGGTGTGCACATGACCTGATTTCAGGTTTTTGTCGAGCCTGCAACTTTTGTTGCAGAAAGCTCGACATAGGGATAGTGATCCGGCGGCGGCGGTGTTAGCTCACTTCTTAAAAGCTTTATATTTTAGAAGGTGGAAGACCTGGATGCTTCATACTTTGTATATAGATGCCTCATGTTACGAAGTTTCCGTCAGTCACATGTCCAATGTCCTTGACCTCATTTTCATGGTTCAGTGACCACTTGAAAAAAAAGTTCAGATTTTTCGTAATGTTGAATTCTCTCTTATTATAAGTAATAGGATAACTATATTTGATATGTGCGTACCTTGAAAGGTCTTCATGTCTGTCAGACAGTTTTCACTTGACCTCGACCTCATTTCATGGATCAGTGAACAAGGTTAAGTTTTGGTGGTTAAGTCCATATCTCAGATACTACAAGCAATAGGGCTAGTATATTCGGTGTATGGAAGGACTGTAAGGTGTACATGTCCAACTGGCAGGTGTCATTTGACCTTGACCTCATTTTCATGGTTCAGTGGTTATAGTTAAATTTTTGTGTTTTGGTCTGTTTTTCTCATACTATATGCAATAGGTCTACTTTATTTGTTGTATGGAATGATTGTAAGGTGTACCTATCTAGCAGGCAGATGTCATGTGACCTTGACCTCATTTTCATGGTTCAGTGGTCAAAGTTAAGTTTTTGAGTTTTGGTCTTTTTATCTAATACTATATGCCATAGGTCATCTATCTTTGGTGTATGGAAATATTTTATGATCTTTATGTCAGTCGCGCAGGTTTTATTTGACCGTGACCTCATTTTCACAGTTCATTGCACAGTGTTAAGTTTTTGTGTTTTGGTCTATTTTTCTTAAACTATAAGTAATAGGTCAACTATATATGTTGTACATGTTGTATAGAAGCATTGTTAGCTGTACATGTCTGCCTGGCATGGTTCATCTGACCTTGACCTCATTTTTAAGGTTCATTGGTCTTTGTTTAGTTATGTTGGTTAATGTTAAGTTTATGTGACAGTTGTATTAAAGCTTAGCTTTATACTTAGGACTATCAACATAATATCAATGATTAGTATAGAAGGCGAGACATTTCAGCGTGTGCACTCTTGTTTAAGCTTAAATTAGGCAATGTTTTTCCCAGTTTCTCTGGATAAAACTTTTTATACGACCGCAAAATTTGAAAAAATTTTCGTCGTATATTGCTATCACGTTGGCGTCGTCGTCGTCGTCCGAATACTTTTAGTTTTCGCACTCTAACTTTAGTAAAAGTGAATGGAAATCTATGAAATTTTAACACAAGGTTTATGACCACAAAAGGAAGGTTGGTATTGATTTTGGGAGTTTTGGTCCCAACATTTTAGGAATTAGGGGCCAAAAAGGGCCCAAATAAGCATTTTCTTGGTTTTCGCACTATAACTTTAGTTTAAGTTAATAGAAATCTATGAAATTTTGACACAAGGTTCATGACCACAAAAGAACGGTTGGGATTGATTTTGGGAGTTTTGGTTTCAACAGTTTAGGAATTAGGGGCCAAAAACGGGCCCAAATAAGCATTATTCTTGGTTTTCGCACAATAACTTTAGTTTAAGTAAATAGAAATCAATGAAATTTAAACACAATGTTAATGACTACAAAAGGAAGTTTGGTATTGATTTTGGGAGTTTAGGTCCCAACAGTTTAGGAATTAGGGGCCAAAAAGGGACCCAAATAAGCATTTTTCTTGGTTTTCGCACCATAACGTTAGTATAAGTAAATAGAAATCTATGAAATTTAAACACAAGGTTTATGACCATAAAAGGAAGGTTGGTATTGATTTTGGGAGTTTTGGTCCCAACAGAATAAGGGGCCCAAAGGGTCCAAAATTAAACTTTGTTTGATTTCATCAAAATTGAATAATTGGGGTTCTTTGATATGCCGAATCTAACTGTCATGACTGTGTATGTAGATTCTTAACTTTTGGTCCCGTTTTCAAATTGGTCTACATTAAGGTCCAAAGGGTCCAAAATTAAACTTAGTTTGATTTTGACAAAAAAAGAATCAGTTAGGTTCTTTGATATGCTGAATCTAAAAATGTACTTAGATTCTTGATTATTGGCCCAGTTTTCAAGTTGGTCCAAATCGGGGTCCAAAATTAAACTTTGTTTGATTTCATCAAAAATTGAATAAATGGGGTTCTTTGATATACCAAATCTAACTGTGTATGTAGATTCTTCATTTTTGGTCCTGTTTTCAAATTGGTCTACACTAAAGTCCAAAGGGTCCAAAATTAAACTTAGTCTGATTTTAACAAAAATTGAAATCTTGGGGTTCTTTGATATGCTGAATCCAAAAATGTACTTAGATTTTTTATTATGGGCCCAGTTTTCAAGTTGGTCTAAATCAGGATCTAAAATTATTATATTAAGTATTGTGCAATAGCAAGTCTTTTCAATTGCACAGTATTGCGCAATGGCAAGAAATATCTAATTGCACAATATTGTGAAATAGCAAATTTTTTTTTTAATTAGAGTTATCTTTCTTTGTCCAGAATAGTAAACAAGTAATATCTAATTGCAAAATATTGTGCAATAGCAAGATTTTTTTTTAATTGGAGTTATCTTTCTTTGTCCAGAATCAACTTAAATCTTTGTTATACACAATATACAATGTATATTCACTTTTTACTACCAACTGATAAATTAAAATAATCTTTACCATTCAGTGATAACAAGCAGTTTTTTTACATCTTAATATTTTATGATGTATTTAAATGAGTAGTTATTGTTGCAAACTCCATTAGAAATTTTAATTGAGATTAGTTTTGGAATAAGGGAAAGGGGGATGTGATTAAAAAAATTGGGTTCAATTTTTTTCATTTGAAATTTCATAAATAAAAAAGAAAATTTCTTCAAACATTTTTTTGAGAGGATTAATATTCAACAGCATAGTGAATTGCTCTAAGAGAAAACAAAAATTTTAAGTTCATTAGAACACATTCATTCTGTGTCAGAAACCTATGCTGTGTCAACTATTTAATCACAATCCAAATTTAGAGCTGAATCCAGCTTGAATGTTGTGTCCATACTTGCCCCAACCGTTCAGGGTTCAACCTCTGCGGTCGTATAAAGCTACGCCCTGCGGAGCATCTGGTTTATACTATTAAAAGTACACTTTTTTTATTCCATTATAAACTAGAGAACATTCTGATTCCAGTGATATCTAGTTTTATACAAGTATCTTTATTAATCAGTCCACCACTAAGGGTCACTTATACATGGTCCCTCAAAATATGACGTCATAGAAAAAAACTGTTGATTGCACCCTTAACAAGAAAAGAAAACTCTCCACCAGAAATCAAGTGACATCGAAGTTAACTGTTAACATGTACAACAATAGGTCACTTTACATCCTTCAACAATGACTATGAGCAAAGCCAATACTGCATATTCAGTTTTTAAGGACCGGGTACCTATATGAGAATCACAAATTTGTAAATCAATTCAAACAAGAAAACTAAGAGACTGATTTATACAATGTAAAATATAAAAAACAGAACAAAAAAAAGTATGATAAACAGCAAGATAAGACAAATTGAACCACTAAATTACACTTATTTAGTTAGAAATATGTGTCGGATGACCTCTCTTGCTAACTAACATGCCAACATGACTAAAAATAGAACATAGGGGTAAAATGCAGTTTTTGGCTTATACATGCATCTCTGAAAGCAGAAACTAAAGCATTCAGAGCAAATTTGACCTGGAGTTAAAATGTTTACCAGGTTAAGAAGAGCTATCCTTTTTTTTCAGGGAAAGTTTGTTGGTCTAGTTTAAAAGATCAAAACTAAGCCAATTTTGCAAGATCAAATATTAAATGCAATTTTGGCAGATATTATAACTTCATTTCATTAAACATTATTTCTTTTAGCATTTTCAAAGAATGTACAAGTACAAGTACTTTGAGAAGTAGGAGAAGATAAGCAACAGAACAGAATTCAATTTGGGTCATTGCTGTCTAGATTATATAGTGGATTCATAGATTGTCATTATATTGATTTATGTGCATATGAGCACAGAAGAGCAGTAGTCAATGAATAATTTTGTGATGAGAGGTATGTTTATATTAAAATGATGCCTAGTTTATTTGATAATTTTGCTCTCTTGTCAAACTCGGTAAATCATGGACATGTAGTTTCCAAGATTTATTTTAAAATTTGAGGTCATAGAGTTCCAAGTTTTGATTCTTGTTGTGGGCAAGTTTGAAAATTATCCATGTTAACAGTTAGAAGTGACAAATTATTTTTTTTACAAAACCATAAACAATTTAACTAAGATTTAACCCTTTCCTCCATGGAATTTTTTTTTTACAAACTTGATTCGCATAGGATTTTTTCAATAAAAAAAAAATCATCAGGTTTAAAGTATTAATGCATTGTAAAAACGAACATTTCATCAATGAAATTCAAGTCAGATATTCTCCTGAATATCCTTTTCATATTGGATACAATTTTTTTAAAGTCTTTTTTAATATGCAGACATTTTGTAGTCAATGCGTTTCAACTGAGGTACTACACAGGCGTCAAAAGGCGTCATTATGGAGTAAAGGGGTGGGGTCAAAAAGCGTCATTATGGAGGAAACGGTTAACCTCAAACTAATTAAAACAGAAAATGTTTTAGTTCTAATCTATAGCCTTATGCCCTTTATATACACAGAAAAAAGTCCCATAAAATCTAACTTGAGGAAAACTCAAAAGTGGAAATTAACATTGGAAGGGGAGATAACTCCGCAAAAATGAGTCCTTTTTTGGTCAGTTTTTGGTTGATTTTCTTGAAATTTATGTAAAGGCTTAAGCACGATACTTTTATGGAGTTATAAGTTTGTATTTGACTAAATTATATAATAATGATAATCTCCTGCTCATGAAATGTACAAAACCGAAGTGTTACAGGTATAATTTTTTTTTTGGTGCATTTTTCATTAAAGAAATTGCAAATTTGAAGCTTTGAGACCATTTTGAAAAAATAATGTGAATATTTGGTATTGTTTATATCTGTATATTATATTCTTTCAGCATCTTACTTGTCTAAAGAAACTTTAAACCACAAAATGAAGAATACGTGCTTAATTACTTTTATCAAATTTGAGATTCTTAATTACCTTGACACCAAGCAATAGGTATGGGCTTTGCTCATTGTTGAATGCCATACAGTGACCTATAGTTGTTAATGTCTGTGTCATTTTGGTCTTTTGTGGATAGTTGTCTCATTGGCAATCATACCACATCTTTTTTATAATAACTTATGGTAAAGTGATTAATATTGTGCAATTGTAGTTATAATATAGGGATATTGCATGAATATTGTCATGAGTAAAATTTATATTGCACGAGCTTCGAGTGCAATTTTTGTTCTACAAGGGACAATATTTCCCAATATTCATGCAATAATTTTGAAGATGTATTGCACTGGTGCAATATTATAGGGTTATTGCATGAATATTGGGGAATATTGTCCCGAGTTGAATTTTATATTGCATAAGCTTGCGAGTGCAATATATGTTCTACGAGGGACAATATACCCCAATATTCATGCAATAACCCTTTTATTGTATAGCAATTAATAATATTTGAAAGTAAAAATTGGTTTAAACTAAGAGTTTGTCATTGATAACGTCATGATTTTTTGAAGATTTCTGCACTAGTGCAATATTATCAGATTATTACATGGCATTTTTCATATCGCATGTATTATCAGCCCTAGGTTCAATATCAGCCCAAGAGCCGCATGGCTCGAGGGCTGATAATACATGCGATATATATGAAAAATGACATGTTATGATCTTTTTATCATATGCTTCAACAGTAGAGAAAAATAACAGATTCATATATTGATCCTTCTACGTGGTTCCCGAAAAGATCTTGAAAGAGTAAAAAGTTCACGGACGTCGGACCCAAAATTTGATACATTCAATAAGAAATCTTTCTATCATATGCCTCAACAGAGAGAAAAAAAAACCCAACATTTTAATATGGACGAATCGACAAAAAAATAATTCAACAATATACATGATGAAAATTGTTTGGAAAAGTCAACTTTTTTTAAAGTAACTTTCTAAATTATGTTTCAGAAAAACTTAAAAAATGCATTTATTTAATATTTTTTTTTAATTTAATTTAATTATTTTACACAATATACTTTCCAGTATTCATATAATTGTTTTGTACACTACTTTGTAATGTTTTTCACTGAAAACGTAGCATTAAGGTGTATTTTCCGGAATTTGCCGAGTATCCCCGGAATGCCATGTGATCACGTTACGGAAAGGCATGTGATAACAATCGAAGCATGTGATAAACTTTTCATATCAGCCCGCTAAGCACCAATTCGAAAAATATAGAAAATACTTTAATTTAATGCTATTATCATATGGTAAAAATCATATGTTATTAAGTCTAAGTATATGATAATAGAATTTATTGCACGCTAACTTTTAGTTATTTTCTGTCGGAAATATTATATTGCTATGCAATAATAGAATTTATTGCACACTAACTTTTGGTTACTTTCTGTAGGAAATATTATATTGCTACATGTATGCAAAAATTCTTATAATTAGTGCTTCACTTAAATGTTGACAAGTTTCTTACTCCTTGATACAGGTCCTAATTTGGATTGTAAATAAATATTTGACATATTATATGTTTCTGAATAAATGTAGTCAAAGAACTTGAAATTGGTTACACAGCTACTTTTGCATCTATGTACTATTTCTGAACCAAAAAATATGTAGTACTGTAGCTTCGGAGGCGACGGCATCAACAATGTATTAGTTTGTGATTAGGTCTAGTTTATGGTGAACCACATGTGATAGGATAATCATATTTGGTATGCAGTTGTATAAGCATTGGCACATCTCATTTCCATGGAGATTATTTGGCCCTGCCTTCTCAGTCATGGTCTATTGACTTCGAAACTTTTGCTCATACATGTATTAGTTTGTGATTAGGTCAGTTTATGGGGAACCACAAGTGGTAAGTCAATGATATTTGGTATGCAGTTGTATAAGCATTGGCACATCTCATTTCCATGGAGAATATTTGGCCTCGCCCCCTCAGTCACAGTCTAATGACTTTGAAACTTATCTTAGTTTACATGTATTAGTTTGTGATTAGATCAGTTTAAGATAAACTGCTTATGTTTAGTCAATAATATTTGGTATGCAAATTTATTGGCATTTGCAAGTATTGTTTCCATGGAGATTATATAGCCCCACCCCCTCATCATGGTTCATTGACTGTGAAACTTTTACATAGTTTACACATTAATGTTTGTAATTAGGTTTGGGAACGACTTATACATGTACCGTACCTAAATGTTACAATAATTTTTAAGTAAAGAAAGTTATGATACTAAATATCAAAAGTAAATGTCCAGTACTACAGATTTTAAATACAGAAACATTACCTATGCAAAAGTAGCAGTTTATATGAATTCAAGAATTGAATCTACATGTATATTCAATTAAAGATTTCTTGCTGTTGTGCAATACACTGGGCTGTTGCGCAATAATTGGTTAATCTGTTGTCAGACTGCAAACAAACAATAATTTCTCAATGTCATATGTATATCAGAAATTTATAAAAAGAAAACTAAAAGGAGGTTTTCTTAATAGCTATAAATCGGTCATCAAAGTTTAACGAAATTTTAAGGATACATGTATTTCCAAAAACTTGAAAGTCACCCCTTTTCTTATGACATGTATGAAGAAAATCTTATAACTCAGAAACTGACAAACTTTAATTTGTAAAAATCAAATGGGAGCTTACAACAAAAAATATGAACAATTTAACTAAGTTTCATGATATTAAGCATTTTTATGTCCCACTCAACGAAGTTTTGGGGGTATAATGTTTTTGACCTGTCTGTCTGACGTCAAGTCCTGTTTCTTGTCATCACAACTGTTCTCAAACCACACAACAGAATTTTATGAAATCTTATTAGATAATAAGGACATACAATGTAGATGTGCATATCGACAGGAAATTAAGATTCAATTTTTTTTTTTAGGAGTTAAGCCCCTTTGAACTTATTTGCTTTAATGTACTACTTCAACAGTTTGTTATTGCAACTCTCCTGAATCCACACAACAGAATTTCATGAAACTTTGTAGATAATAAGGACATACTATGTAGATGTGCATATCAACAGGAAATTACAATTCATTTTTTTTTCTAGGAGTTATGCCCCTTTGAACTTATTTGCTTTATTACTACTTCAACAGTTTGTCATTGCAACTCCTGAATCCACACAACAGAATTTCATGAAACTTAGTAGATAATAAGGACATACTATGTAGATGTGCATATTGACAGGAAATTATGATTCAATTGAAGTTTATCAATTGCCAAGGTACATTGAAAGGTTGTTCTTTTATTAAAATCTGCACATACATGTATATAGGATTTTTTTATAAGCTTAAACTTGATCTTCTTTCTGTTGTTAGCTTACATTTTGTTTCAATTTACTTAAAAGTAAAAGTATATAGGAAAGGTATAAATTAGTGAGCATCGGTTCATACTACATATAGTTTTTGTCTGGACTTCTTGATTAATTTATATATATATATACAATTTTAGCTTGTTACCAAATTAAAGGAAAGGACATTATTGGCAAGGATTGATATTACTGGTGAACATGTATGTCATGTAGGTGTGAATGCCCTGCAAAACAGACCTGATATCAAAGTAAGTTCATCTGTAGAATTGCAGTTAATTTAAATAATTTTATGTTATCTACCTAAAACTGTTTCAAGTTTAATTGTACATGTACAGTGTTGCTTATTTTTCTCACTTTCTGATTCAATGCATGCATTAAGCCTTACTATGCTCGCCTCCTTCTGCTCCATACACACACACTTGAGATGTCAGAAATTCAGACTATCATAGCATTTACATTACAAACTTACCTAGTCAGACTGGCCAATATTATGTTTTGATAAGTAACGTTGTTATTTAGAAAACTTAAAATATTTGCCACTGGACATTCAAATAAGCAAAAAAAAAAACGACCAGTTAATGATTTTGCATTAACAGAATGAATTTGCAAACATATAACAATTAGCTTATGTAATTCATGGAAGTTAGATTTATATTCTTTATGAATTTTTTATTTCAGTTACCATCACAGTGAACATGGTGAAGAATAACCAATACCATGAATACAGGACACAGAAGACTACCTCACAAACTTGGGAATTTTACAAAAAATAGAACGTTTAAATTTACAAAGAAGACATTTATTTTGACATTCATAGACTTGGAAAGTAGAGAAATTATAATGTGAATATAAATCCTTGGAAATAAAATTTTGAACTTTGAAGAAGATTGAAGATTATGTTTGTTCTAAGAAAGTTTGAAGAAAAAGGATACATTCAAAACTGTAAAAAGGAAACATTACAGTATTCTCAATTTATACTCTTGAGATCAATTACTCTTGATATATAATTAAAAGGACTTATAAAAGTAAGGACATTTGGTTGAATTGCCAATGAGAAAAATATCCACCAGAGTTCACATGATGTGATAGTGAGCTATTATAGGTATCCATATGTCCTCCAACAATGAAAAAAATGAACTATATAGTGTGTTGTGAAAGGGTTTGGACATGACAAATAGAGAAAACTAAGAGCCTTATTTTATCAAGTTAATACATGAAAGCAAAATATGAACCAAAGACCACCACTGAAATACTTCTGATTATTGTTGATTTACTCTTGAAATATCATGTAAAATGTTTAAAAAGATATCATCAATATTCAACTTGTTAAACAACAAGTCACTGTATGACAGAAAGTTCTTTGACAAAATCCTTGTATGTGTATTGCATCAGAATATTTTTTTTAGATAGAACACTAGGAGACTATATACATGATATAAGGAAATGCAAATAAAAAGTATCATCACCTTAAAAAAAAGTATAGCATTTTATCATTGACAGTTCCATCAAAAGTTTCAGCAATACAATGCAACTGTTACATAAAAATCAAACTATACTATACACTATAATAAGTGTGTTATATATACTACAATAAGTGTGTTATATACTATAATATATATATATTATAATGCATAATTATAATAGACGTTATACGTCCGTGGTACAAAACATCCGTATTACGTCCGTGGTACTAAACGTCCGTAATACGGACGTGGTACTAAATATCCGTATTACGGACGTTTTACGGACGTTTTACGGATGGGAAGCAACGGACGTTTTACGTCCGTGGTACTATTCGTCCGTAGACGTGCCGTATAATACGGACGTTTTACGGATTTTTTACGGACGTAAAACGTCCGTAGCTATTTTACCTGTGTACCAGACATTAGAACATAATTAATACACATTATATAATTATCTATATATTATAAATCAAACATATCCGATTTAATCGAGCTGGAGCAGTACCAAATCTCAAATACAAAATTAATTTTATAATGTTAGAATGACGCCGCGCATGCAAATAACATGAAGTTATAACATTTCACAATCTAACCTCCATTCTCTTGGCGTTTTTCAAGATAGTTTCTTTTCCGTTTTGGTGTTGTCGAATACGAGACGGTCTGTCCTATGGTAAGATTTGCTCGTCTATCAATAGAAGAATAAACAGGGACATCTAAATTCTGTACGACTGCATTTTGTGCCACTGCATTCTGTTGTACATTGTTCTGCATCTCGTAAACATTATTTTCAACAGCTCCAACGCCAACTTTAAAATAAAGCACTTTAAATGTAGAACTAGATAAACAATGAACTTTGAAAGTTATTTTTACAAAAGGGGTTGTTTCAACATGTACCTGTCAAACGACTACCAATATGTGATTGTGTTTTATTATTTGAAGGCTTGATTCTTTATCAATTAGACTTAAATTGAAACAGTCAAAACATAAAACTAGATAGAAAATGAACTTGGAATTTTATTTCTACAAAAGGAGTGGTTTCAATATGTACCTAACAAACAACTATCTGTGATTGCTTAATTGTTTGCACGTTAACATTCTAATCATTTGAACATTATAGTTGGATCCTCAATGGTCTTTAACTTTTTATTTGTTTAGCTTTATAACTATTTTGATATCAGCGTCACTGAAAGTCTTATTTCTCGCTACATTGAAGACCTGTTGGTGACCCTCTGCTGTTGTTTTTTATTTGGTCGGGTTGTTGTCTCTTTGACACATTCCCCATTTCCATTCTCAATTTTATTATGTAGACGAAACGCGCGTCTGACGTTCTAAGTTATAATCCTGGTACCCTTGATAACTATTTGCAGGAAGGACTTATATTAAAGACATAACACATTGCACATGCCAAAAAAAAATTGTTCTCGCAAGTGCACAACATTAGTACAAGTTTGCAATTGACCGTAAAAGAAATGCTAAATAGGAGGACACTTACAATCTATACTTTTAACATAAAATTAGCAATATTATCTACCAATTTCAATTATAATGACACTTCCAAATATATATTTATATATATTCATAAAAAAAGATAAAAACCCAGTTCATTTATTTTGCATTATATTACAGTGAGGTGTAAAGCATACCTTGGTAAATGAATTGCTGCCTTTTGAAGCAACTACAAATGTAAAAATTAAAAAATAATTAAAAATATTGCTAGACAAATTTAAATGTTGACGAGAGAAACATGTTATGTTTTTATGTACTAGCACACCTATGTCCGTGATTATGAAAGCTTGTGCGCAACCCCGTCACACTATGAATGTGCTTGCTCCATTTCAGAAGCCTGCAATTTGCTTGTTGTCATTTGTCTGTGTATCACATTTGTTTTTTTGTGCATTATTTTACACATATTGTAGGCCGTAAGTTTTCTTGTTTAAATTGTTTCACACTTTTCATTTCTCGTCCTTTTATAGCTGACTATCTAGTATGGGTTTTTGCTGATTGTTGAAGGCCGTACTGTAACCTTTAGTTGTTCATTTCTGTGTTATGTGGCATTTAGGTGTTATCTTCCTGACAATACTATTTATGAAAATTGAAGGAAAGCCTACCTGATTCTCTCAAGTGCTTTTAAGTTTCCTGGAATAGTAAAATACACAATTGATATATATGAACTAGAATACAGACACTTTAGATCTTGACTTTTGAAATGTATTCATTTAAACATGTTGTTTTTGATTATTTATGTATATTTACATATCGTAAATGGAAAATAACTCATTTTGATAATACGTTTATCATTTTAGAAACGCTTTATAGTAATATTTTATTTGTAATTCCTGTTCCATATTAATTATTTTTATAGTAAGTAAGAATTATAACACAATATTGACTGTTGTACCACTATTGATGACCTTTTTTACTATTATGTCTGTTTCATTTGTTCACACATTGTTGTCGATATAATGGAATATGATGCGACTGTTATACAATTGATAGGTTTAGCTAGCTATAAAACCAGGTTTAATCCACCATTGCTGAAAAAACGAAAATGCCTGTACCAAATTAGGTATATGATAGTTGTTATCCATTTACGTTGTGTGTTTGAGCTTTTGATTTTGCCATTTGATTAGGAACTTTCCGTTTTGAACTTTCCTTGGTGTTCAGTTTTTTGTGATATTACTTTTTCATAATATGAGATAGTACAAACATGAATTTTTCTGTTTTGTCTAATAATGTACAAGGATTAATTGATTTTGCATGCCTCTCAGTAGTATGGACATCTGCGTAAACACATCAAATTATAGCATGTAAAGTAATTGACTAAAAAAACCTACCCATTTTATACTGCCAGTACAGAACACCAATTGCTATTAGAAATGGAGCAACAAATACCAAAAATACGAGTGTCTCATTGTTACTGTCTTCTGCAGATTCTAAAAGAAAATATAATATAATATGTTCGTTATTATCTCATTATATATACATGAAATAAATAATTTACTTTTGTATTACTAGTTATCGTAGACGACGCATGCAGATACGATTAGCTCCACCTGGCGACCAAATTCGGCTCTCTCTTTTTTCTGTATTATATAACAGACTTAATGTGAAGTTAACAGAAATACAAAACCCTCTTAATAATGATGCTTACCTGTTCTGATAAGTTTCATATCTGTAAAGTTACTCGCCCCTTTCATGTTCTTGGAGTAAACTCGAATCAAGTATTCAGTTCCAGGAGTAAGTCCATCGATATAGTCACTGTGCATCCCAGGATCTGAGACAGGTATTTCATTCCAGTACTGCACATCACGTCTACGATACTGGATGAAGACTGACTGTGGAAATCCACCATTAAACCTTTCACGCCACTGGACAATGAACTTATTTTCCTTCGGCATTATCATCATAATTTCAGGTGTTTCAGGACAACCTGTAAAGCAAACATATATTTGTTTTACGAGATGATATTTGATTTTCTAATTGTATTAAAGTACGACAACATATTCTAAAGTTCATTAATATCACTTAAATGTCACAATATCTACCCAAACATAAAAAAGAAGATGTGGTATGATTGCCAATGACACAACTCTCCAGAAGGGACTAAAATGATACAGAAATTAACAGCTATAGATCACCGGACGGCCTTCAACAATGAGCAAAGCCCATACCGCATAGCTATAAAAGGCCCCGAAATGACAATGTAAAACAATTCAAACGAGAAAACTAACGGCCTTATTCACATAAAAAAAGTCAAGCAATTGTTATCAGTTAGTTGTTATGTTAACAACGATCAATTCCCAACCTAGGAAGTAGAATAACAAAATAAATTACCAGTGGAGTGATATCTTTGGTTCCATTTAGAAAGAAACTAAATTTGAGGTAAAATCAATCTTAATTTACAGAACAATTAAGTAGAGGTATAGTAACGTTTTTCAAGTGAATTACCATTATAGAATAATAAAAATGCAATGAAAGTATTACACGTATTAATATGATTGCTTACTTGCTGAACGAAGGGATATGTTGAAGTTGGCTGATCCAAACCGATTACTCAGTTTTATTGTATATGACCGGAAGTCATTTTCATTCCTTATATTCATTGATATGACCAATCTACTGCCATTCACAATTACAGTTTTGTTATATACTTTGTCCATTACCCTCCAAGTCTCTAGAGTATAATTGTCTGTATAGTGTTTCATATCACCATCAATAACGGTAAAGTTCGTAATCTCTTGAAAACTGACAAAGTCAACGGTAAGGTTGCCATCTTGACCTTTAATTCCATATTGTGTGTTATTGTTGGAGGAAGCAAAATACGGTTTCCCTGAAAATGATGAAAGAGGTTAAAGTCTTTTTAACGTCAAATTATGTACATTATATATTATTCGATACGAACAAGATTGTGATCTTTAAATTCGTAATATTATTAGTTACATAGTGTGCTAGTGACCTAATACGGTATATATGGGGTCATTAAATTCCATATGGGGTGAGCGCGAAGCTCGAATCCCCATATGGAATTTACTGACCCCATATATACCGTATTACGTCACTAGCACACTATGTAACGAATTTATCTTACCGACTATCTTAACGTGTGAAATTAAGACTAGTGATTCTCAAAATGAGCAAGTCTTCAATACTGTTAGCATTAAGAAAATACTTCCATTGATCCTACAAAAACAGATGCCAACAATAACGAGTTGTAAGGTTTAAATTTGTTTTATGAATTTATTTCAATCTTAATCATTAATTTCTTCGTCTGTTGGAACTTTTTAGTTTTTATCTCAGTACCGTTTTGTTTTTATAAAGGGACATAACACCATTACTAACCGTGTATGAAATAAGCCCCGCCCCCTTTTTACCTAATATGGAATATAAAGGGACGTAACTCCACTACTAACCGTGTATGAGATAAACCCCGCCTCCCTACTAACCTAATATCAAATATACACGGTTTGCACGCGGACGCTTTTAACCAATCATATTCCTGGAAATGTATAGGAGGTAAGATAAGTTGAATTATTAAAATTCAGATCAAAAACAGTAAAATATTGAAATAAGATAGTTACATAAATTTTAAAACAAAATAAGAAATTTTAGAAATATTTATGCAATCATTCATTTATTCTCAAAATGCTCATCTGGTGCAGGCAAATTGATGCCATTAGATATATCACTGTCACTGCCTTAAGCTCTTTTTATACTGTCATAATTATTCAAAATACTTTCATTTAACATATTACCGCACACAAACTTGCAAAAAAAGTTGTAATTATTTAAGGGATTTTTTTATGATTTCTCGGGGCGTTTAATAAAATCATAAATCAGTTCAAATATGAACGATTTTACAGAAAAGACTTTTAAAGGAATGATATATCAAATAGTAGTTAACTTCTAACGCAGTAGTTCAACAAATACTCACCTTGTGCTTTGAGAAAAAATTCTCCACGAATGAAAGACTTGCTACCATTCAACGACACATTATTAGAAGCATGACAAATATAAAATCCTCTGTCGTGATGTCGATCTGTTTCTCCCGCGATGTTGGGAAGTATAAGTTTACCATTGCCATCGTCGGGAAGATATCTGATCAGATCATAATAGTCAGACCTATGTTCCCACTGTGTAAAGATGTATCGATCTGGTACTCCATTAGCTAAACAGTTCAATTGACTGTAATTGCCACGGTCTTCAAATGTGACCTGTACCGTTGGTGGATCTGTAAGTTTACAAACAAATTATGAGGTAAATTAAGGCGACAATAGTTTGCCAATGCTGAAATCTCATAAATCGGCATTTATCTTTTATCTATGTTAGAAAAATCATACGTTATATTTAACCATGGAGAAGGTTCTTTAATTTGTAATTAAACTCATCATAGATACCAGGACTTAATTTTGTATATACGCCAGACGCGCGTTTCGTCTACAAAAGACTCACCAGTGACGCTTGAATCCAAAAAAGTTAAAAAAAGCCAAATAAAGTACAAAGTTGAAGAGCATTGAAATCCAAAATTCCTAAAAGTGTTGCCAAATACAGCTAAGGTAAAGAAACGAAAAGAAGGCCGTACATTGACCTATAATGGTTTACCTTTTTAAATTGTTATTTGGATGGAAAGTTGTCTCATTGGCACCCACATCACATCTTCCTATATCTATCTACATCATTATGTAAACCAGCAATATGAGGTGAAGATATATGGTTATACTAAACACTTGATTTAAGGTTAAAATTGATGTGCACCGTAATAAAGTCAAAATGTTTGTATTTGTTTCATTTGCAAAGTTAAATCAAGGTGTTTTCCTTCGGTTTGATTGAAGGGATGCGACACACGCTTGAGGCCTGCATCCAATCACGTGGTGCTTTCACCCACCTGATATTGAATATTGAACTATGGATATCGTTAACAGACTTACAGTGGACGTGGTCTAAGTGAAATGACAATAGTATCATGCAAAACGAACTCAGACGGTTCATACTTAAAAAAGGCATGTTTTAGTGTTTTGTGACAATCTATTCATTAAACTATCGTTTTTTTTTTTAGATTTGTTGTGTTATTCTTAAAGCAAATGTTATTTCCTTACAAGCTGTATTACTATTGTTTGCCACCATTTGTTCCGGAATCCCATGTCCTTGTTGTAATATTTGTAATTTCGAAAAACGTGGGGTGCTTAACCTTTTTATGTGTGTACATGTATATATGCAATTCTTGGACCATGAAAAATATGCGTAAAACATTATGCATTATATGCAATTATGTAGATTTTGGCCATTTGATATTGTTTTATTGTGAAATTAACAATCATAAACTTACAATATACTTCAATGGTCACTACATCTGAAGCGCTGCCAGCCAGATTTGTGACGGTGCATCTGTACTTTCCTGCATGTTGTCTATTTATGCTTTTAATGTTTAAATACTGTGATCGCTCATCCAGTGGACTTTCATGTTCGAACCTTTTCTCCCATTTCAATTCTTTTACATCGTGGTTTGAACTGTAGTTGCAATACAATGTCAAATCTTCTCCTTCCTGAATGCCCAGTGTTTTATTCAAAGAAATCGAAACTACTGGCGGCACTATCAACAAAATAATACATAAATACGATTGATACGATTAAAAAAAATGTTAACACACATGTTTAGTGTTACACTACAATATAGGTTCAACATACAATGTTTCGATAAATAAATGATTTTTAAGATTAATGCTCAATAATGCAACGACTAAATAAATATGATTACTAACACATAATAGGTCTTTTCAGAATCTAAAGGGGAATTGGTCAAACAATTGTACGTACCCCAAAGTGAAAATAACGCCACGTCAATCGTATCATTTCAATTGATTCGGACGTTTATAACGAATAACTACGTTTTGGTGTACACTTAGTACCAGAACGCATTAAATTCTGAAACGGCGAATAGCTAAAATACCCTCAAAATGATATCAAACAAACAATGATATCAAGCATCATTATAACTCTTAACCAAGGCTTCACCAAATTTTTTTTGGAGAAGACGTTATTAAGTTGAAAAACTTGTGTCTAATCCATTTGTCTCTTTTGGGAACAATAAAATATGTTTAAACTAAACCAATATGTTTGAAATGTATGATTTTGATTCAGAAAGCATTTTTCACTAATTTTTCTTTACATAAATATAAGGAGAACTTCGACATCGAGCCTTGGCTCACACGGAACAACAAGCGTTAAATCGCCCAAAGCATGACAGGGGTAAAAAAAACCATTTAAACGGGAACACCAACGGTCTAATCTATATAAAAAACAAAAAATGTAACTCATTATGAAATACAGTAGAAGTTTCATTATTAATACTGTAAATGTAAATAAATATACTGATGAAGACATTTCATTTTATAACATTCCCGCGGTAAAATTATTATTAATCTGGAGTGTTAAGTATCGACTAAACAAACCATGAATGCCATGAATATAACTATATTTATAAGTACTTACTGTATACAAACAATTGAACAGTGCGCTCCATAACATATGGTACGATATTGCTTTTCGTCGCACATGTATAATTTTGTAAATGGTCTTCTTGCTTTGGTATGAACGTATAGACCAACAACGATGATGCTTCTTCCTCAAGAGTCTTATTGTTAACCATCCAAACTAATTTGCCATTTGGAACCCCATGAATAACAGTACAACTTAACTCCAATACACGATTGAGATATCCGTACACAATGTGTTGAGAATCTTCCTCTACTATCGTTAGGTTGCTGGGACTTTCTGAAGTATATAATATATTTATAAGTTTTATTTATAATTAATTCCCCGCAAAGTAAACTCAAATATATATAGTATTGACAATTAATCAATCACACTCTCAGATACATAAAATCATTCGCAATATAAATGATTTATAAGTTTTATCCAACAAAAATATATTTTCAAAAGGGATATTTTTGTTAAAAAAACCGATTACACATGTTCCATGTAGGATATACAAAGTTAAGGTAAAACTTACAGTACTCCGACTGCAATGTGTATGTACATACTATCATATAAAACGTGGAGAGGAATGCAGATGTTTCATTCTTAAGCTTGTAATTATATAATAAGAATATTGTTGTATTGCAAAACTTAATCATAACATATTTGTCTTTTATGTTAAATGTAAATATTGTAGCCCTGCAAGTGAAAACAAATAAGTAACTTCTTTTATACAAGTACATATCAGTAGTGCATGTAAAAATAAAATGTTAAGACTATTTCATTGAACGTGTTTCTTGATAAACTATGACTGTGCAAGAACTCATCACAGATACCGGGTTATACTTTGGTACGCAAGACGAATGTTTTTCTTCACAAAATCGTCCGTCAGTTGACCTCCCTTCCACGATTAAAAAAATCAGGTGCTTGTGCAAAAATCTTATCTTGACACAGCCATTTAACCGCCTGCAAACATAGAAAATGTATGTAAATATTCAGCAAACGATTGTATATTGGTGTAATAAACAAACCAACACGTTTATTAATGTCTTGCGTCCAAAGCACTTTTCTGGATTTACCTTCATCAGGGACGCTCAAAGCTAAGCATTTGAAATTCGAAGATGTAAAAGTACCAAAACTGTTGAAGAGCTATATGTCAACATATTAACAGTTGTTCCAATAGCTATAGAATAGTATGATGAGCGATTTTTTTTTATCAAAAAAGGAAACTTCGAAAAGAAGGAGATCTTGAAGTATATATATATACCTATTGTAATGACTTACTTCCAATAAACAAAGCAAAGTATTCCTCATGGACAATGCTTCTAACACATTTGTAGTGCCCTTCATCTTCACTGGAAAAATGGCGAATTTGCAAATTATACTGATGACTTCCATTGACATGTATAATTGATAGTCTGTTGGATTTAGACAACTTGGGATTTATGATATCCCCATATCCATATATAAAATAATTTTCTGGTCCCTGCCATACTATCTGTTCATTTGACAATTGCTCACATGGTAAAATCACAGTATCATCTTCAAAATGGTACAAAACATTTACTGCCAACAACTCTGTAATAGTTTACGTAAAATGTTTTTTAACTATCAAGATACACAATACACATTCTTTTTTTTTTATCAAAATGATCATACAATATGAAAGTACATATGTAAAAATGATAAGAAGTATTATATTTGCTAGACTAGAGAATTGCTTATCTGTTCATTGGTATGATTCAGAGTTTAGCATTGCGTCCATTTCACCGAACAGGTATATATCATAGGTAAGGGGCAAGTCGAAGCCCGCTATTGTGTGCATGATTTTTATACTGCGTAAAAAAAACATTAACAGGCTCTTTATATTTTTCTGCTCTTTGGTCGGATTGTTGTTTCATCGACACACATTCCCCATTTCAATTCTCTATGTAATTGTTATCAACAACAGTGCTTCGTCACTCATATCATAACTAGGCAATGTGCTTACATCTGTATTCCAACAAAAAAGGCGACACAAGAAAATATTTCTAAATACAATCAGTTGTGACAAATTGATTAACGTGTCATACCATTGATACTTTCGAATATGTTTAACTTATAAAAAGACAAATGAGTTAAAAGCCATTAAGTGTCTCTCATAAATCTAGAATAGACAATTATAAATTGTGATAGATAAGGTAAGATACAAACGGACATCCAAAGTCATGAGTTGAAAATAATCTGACAAACAAGAGTATACAAGACATTATGAAAAGAATATTATGCAACGTTTTGAAATAAAATGCGGGTCACAATCTTACCTGAAAATGTAAGAGTGAGACTAAACAGTTGGGAAATTCTCATTTTTTTGAAAATGTGTTAATCCCTAAAAAATAATAATATATGTTATTTACTAAATCTTAAACATGTAAACATACTGTAGATTCAAAAGAAAAATGGAAAATATAATTTGTTACATTCACGTGTAATGTTGTCATTTTAATGTTATAATTAACACTGCCATTAAACCCGGATTTGTTTTTTCTCTATCCATTTATGAACTTTGAACAGCGGTATACTACTGTTGCCTTTATTTACCTACTATTGTATTTTTGAAATAAGCATGATGTCAATTTCAGTTTTGGGAAGTTAACAATTCTATATTTTTTTGTATAAGATCTACTACGTCCTTACGCAGTAACTGTTAGTCCAGTCAATCTAGCATAAATCTGACCCTAAAATTGAAGTGATTGCAACAGAAGATTTAGAATTTTTAATCTTTTAAATTCTACCCTAAAAAGTCCTATCAAATTTAACTTGAGGAAAACTAAAATATTATGATTTTAAAATTCCTTTTGAGATTTACATTGATGCGAGATATAACTTTACAACTTCTATTCAACAAAAGGTATTGATTCCTGATATTTAAGCCGTCTTTAGAGTTTAACAAACAACTCTAAAATGTGTTCGTATCTTTAATCAAGCTATAACCTAGATTTAAAATTCATTAGCTGACCATTTATTAGATTTTCAGCATGGTAAAAAATCTCAAATTGAATAAAACTACATGTAACTAAGCATATATGCTTCTTTTTGTGGTTTAAAGTTTCATTTAACAAGGTAGATGCTAAACATATATAATTTACAGATATAAGCAATACCAAATGGTCACAAAGCCATACATTTGCAATTTCTTCAATGAAAAATGTGCAAAAAAACCTTAAATTCCCATAACATATCGAGTTTCTACACTTCCTGAGCAGAAGATTATTTAATATAGTCAAATACTAACTTATAACCCTATCAAAGTAACACATTTTACATGAATGTTAGAAAATCAACCAAAAACTTACAAAAAACAAAGACTCTTTTATGCGGGGTTATCTAACTTTCTAGCCAAGCGTTGTCATTTTATTTCCGATTTATGAGTTTGACTGTCCCTCTGGTGTCTTTCGTCCCTCTTTTCGTCTCATGTGAATATCCAGAAGAAATAAGAAATGCAAAATTTAAGTTTTCCTACAGTTAGATTTTAAGGGACTTTTCTGTGTATATTTGGGGCTAAATGCTATAAATTACAACACAGACATTTTCTGCAGCAATTAGTTTAAGGCTCAAACTTAGTTTGACTGGACTATGTTGACTCTTAAAAAATACTTTGGCATTATAGTCTTCTGTTTTCTGTGTTGTTGTTTTTCCTATATTTTCTTTGGATGTGATGTTATCTATCTTTTTTGTGACAACTAATTTTTACTTATTTATATCAATAAATACAGCAATATTATAATATATATTTAAAAATGTTAAATACTTACCGATATATATACATCATGATACAATACTTGACGCAAATTTAAAATTTCCTCTTATTAGAGTTCAAAATATAAAAAATAAAAAAATAAATGATTTGTTAATTTCCTTTTATTCACCCTAACAGGAAACTGTTATGTAAAATATGTTTAAAATCACGTTACACTAAACTGAGTTCAATTTATTACAATCATTATAATTATCATCCATTTTATGAAAATTGTTAATGATAAGACATGAAGAAGGTAACACAATGCTCTTCAACTTTGTACTTGTTTGACTTTACAACATTTTTGATCTGAGTGATGAGTCTTATGTAGACAAACCGCGTGTATGGCGTACTAAATCATTATACTGGTACCTTTGATAACTAAAATGACATCTTTGATCTACATGTACATGTACTTATTGAACAGCGGTATACTCCGTCAATGCTCTTCCACTTTGTACTCGTTTTGCTTTATAACTTTTTTATCAGAGCGTCACTGATGAGTCTTATGTAGACGAAACGCGCGTCTGGCGTACTAAATTATAATCCTGGTACATGTACCTTTGATAACTAAAATGACATCTATGCTCGGAAATAATGTTCTATTAAAGGTAGATCATAGGTATTTATTTACCGTAATTTTCTTATACTTTGCCCAAATGAAGATTTTGCTATGCTCTTTTCAAAATTATGATTAAAAGGATAGGTCACTGTGCAATTTTTCAAGCTATGAGACTTTGAAAATGGCATAAATGTGCTTAGAATGATCATGTAAAAACACATTTTTGTGCATGATAAGAAATCTTGTAATTAAAGATCTGATGCCAGTATAAATTTTATACTCATAAATGTGTCTGATTTGCGGTTAAGTGTTTGTGTTTACACTAGGTTTTATAAGCTCTTCGATGTTTTATCAGGTTGTTGACTGTCACATTTGTGGGCCTCAATGTAAGTTTTACTGTAAAGACATTACACACACACAAACCACTTAATTCTCACAACATTACGCTTTCTTAAAACTTAGAATTGCTTCGCTGTATCATACTTCTAAAAAGGACATGGTGGATTGATATCGAAAATGCATTTTCTATCTCAATAGTGCTTACACTTATAAGTAGAAAATTGTAAACCCGTCTTTTATATATTTGGATGCATCTGGATATCCTCATTGATGTTGTCCTATGCAACCACCATTTTACTTAATTGTTATGAGATACATCCTTAGTATTTCAACCCATTTTCACCACACTTCTAACTTGTCATGTGGTCTTAACGTATTTGTATCATTTGTTATATATTTGGTTTCATAATATGTTTCCTAACCATATTCTAAAATCAATATGATAGTAGTCATATCGTAGTAATACGTAATTAAGTTCTTATATATGCATATAATGTCGAATGTAAACTCATGATCAGAAACATCTTGGTCCCTATTTTTTTACGTTAACATAAACTTCGCACGACATTATAGAGTTTTAGATCGGATCTTAAATACCTATTCTAAAGTTTGGTCCGAATATATTATCTAATTCTGTCTCGGATAGGCTCCTAATTCTATATGTTCTTCGAAACAAGATCATCTTTTCAATAACATATAATATATAAATAATCAATGAAAACAGATTTATGTTACGTAATAATTTTCAGATGACGTAAATACCGTATTAAACATAATAATTTTGCACCGTGGTGCGAAGCAAACATGCATATTTGATGCGATTCATTGGTATCGTTAATGTTAGCACGATAAGTTTTGTTGTGCTTGTAACACCGTAACACTCGTAAAGTATAATATAAATGCAATTTTCCTTTGTATATACCTTAATCAAAATGATATATCTTTTTCCCGTTTTCTTTTACTGATTTATTGTTATAAATGTTACTGCTATAATATTGGTAATATTACTCTATTATTAAGATATGATAGTACAACTGATCGTTCCTATGAAAAAAATAAAATTGTTCTACAATATCATCAAATTAACATTGAAGTAGATCTATTAATATTGTCTCAGTGTCATATTCAGGGTATGTTGTGTTCGAATTAGAGCTGCGGCTCGTTTCACAAAAAAATCTTTATAGTAAAACATTCAGTATAAATTACGATCAATTTTACATGTTATTTTTTAATAGAGTATGATTTCTCCCTCTATAAAATAACCCTATTGGTATCTACGTTGGTCATTATAATTTATTAATCTCAGAAAGACATATTCTTTCAATTTGTCTTCAAGTTTGACATTAAGAAAATACCTGTTTAAGGTGGTACCTAACACTACAGGTAGATGACACTACAGGTTGATAACTCTGTAAAGTCAGCTAAACGTTTTAATTACGTTGTGTTGTAAAGGGAATATTAAGCTTCTCAATGATCAATATTGGTGTTTGTCAAATTGCTATATAACCAGTGTAACTTTTCTGACAAAACGGTTGGTTCAAAATTTTTGATTTTTTTAAATATTTTTTGGATCAAAGTAAATACTTTGTCAATATTTTATGAAAATTAAACGAGCCAAATTAATTTTAGTGAAAGTGTTAGGTTCCACCTAAAGGGATAGAAAAGTAAAATATTTTGATGCCATTGCGAGTTGAAAAAGATTGAAATTGCGAAACACTTACATATACATATCTACTTCGCACACGGTCCATGATAATTCACAATAACTCGTAAGTCTAGCTTTTATTGCTGATAACGACGGGTGCCACATGTGGAGCAGGATCTGCTTACCCTTCCGGAGCACCTGTTATCATCCCCAGTTTTGGGTGGGGTTCGTGTTGCTTAGTCTTTGGTATTCTATGTTGTGTCTTATGTACTAGTATTTGTCTGTTTGTCTTTTTATTCTTAGCCTTGGCGTTGTCAGTTTGTTTTCGATCTATGAGTTTGAATGCCCTCTGGTATCTTTCGTCCCTCTTTTAGATGCTAAAAGTTTTGAAAGATATTTCATAGGGCACTTATTAGATACATAAATGCAGCGTTAATTCTAAGGACACGTTCGTAATAAAGGTACTAGAGTCCAACAATATCGAAAATCTATTCAGAGTTTTGCGTTTTCAAAAATTTGCAACTCTGTTCTTTATTTGCCCGTTGAATTTCTAATTCAAACGCCACTAATAAGTATTTTGTTAACGAAACGCGCGATTGACGTAAAAATTGTAAATAAACTCATCATAGATACCAGGACTAGATTTTGCATATACGTTGTTACCTTTTCTGATTCATTAGTTACTTCACTATCTCGCCTAATTTTTCCTTTGGTCAATTTGTCTTTGAACCAACCCTAAACACCTCTATCGTTGGTGTCCGCAGTTGCTGTCACTCAACCTATATTATTTCAATTTTACGTGTTGCTGTGTAGCGGTCATCCTTTACTCACTCCCATCCCAAACCCCATCACACAATCACTATATATATAAGGATCAGTGTTACTCTATAGCCCCTCTCTTTCTCTCTGTTTTCATGTTCAAGTCTAACAAGTCGTTTTATGTTTGATATGTGAACACAAAGAACTCCAAAACATTTATTTAAAACACTATGTTACACCACACTCTTGTAATACCATCACTGGTTGCATATTCGATCTAAAAATATTGAAACAGTTCTGCTTATTTATTGTCAATAATATTTTCACAACCTTCTATTAATTTGATAATAAAATAATCAAAAAAAGTTTGGTCTGATTTGCGATTATTTCATTTCTTTATAAGACGAAATATCATCTCGTCAAGACCTACACTATCTAAAGATTATGTCCCCCCTATAAAATTTGCAATTCATCTGCAATATCATTATTCATTTTACACGATTTAAAAATACTTTGCTTGACATTTAATCCATACTAATTTCATGGTTTGAATTACAGGTAGAACGTCTGGTTATGAAGTGGAAGGAAAATTGCAAAGTGTTATATGTATGTATATATATCTTTTTAGCGAATTTACAGATCTAACATTGTTGGGTTGATGTTTAGACGAGTTGTATATATCTTTTTATATATTTTTTTTAATGAACTTCATTTGTTATGACAATGCATGTATTTAACAATGTCCTTAAAAATATAATCCTTTTGTTTGTGATTATTATTTAACTAGTAGATCATGTTTCGATTACACTTGTATATGTGTTCGCTTTATTAGACGAAAGAAATTATTGGAAATGTGTCGATTTTGCATTTAGTAAATTTCATTTTCCGAAAGACCGAATCCTGAATACATAGCTTAAGAAGTATCAATCATTTACTTTCAGTTTCGCTTCCTGGAATTTAACTTACTGGGTATAGAAGTCTTATAATGTGTGTTTTTAAATAGTAAATACAAATAAAATCGTTAAATAAAAATCTTGGATCATTGCTTTTTAAGTACATTCTACCCAGCAAAAACTGACTTTGCATCGATCATTTTAAATCAAATGTAATATTGAATCCTATTACTAGATTTGCAAATTATTCACATTGTACCTGTATATTACCTTTATATATGGCTTGAAGTTTTTGTCCTTTATCGACAATAAGTACTTGTGATTTTTACATATAATTGGTTTGACAAAAATAACCCTTTATCCTCTTAATTGGTTTTAGATGGATATGTGTTGGTTGTTCGAAATATAAAATTTATAAAAAATATAAAACATATTGATAATCAAATCGATAATAGAAATCACATCCAGGTGAATATCTCATTTTTATCATATACGTCGGACGATATAACACACTCTATTGTTTCGCGATATTGAACAGTACAGTGAGATGAAAATGAAAATAGCTTCTTAAATGAAATAAATACATGAGTTCAATATTCGATCCGATATGCACTTATATAATTTCTTATAATTATATATATATAAATATTTTGGCCACGAGCATCACTGAAGAGACATGCATTGTCGAAATGCGCATCTGGTGCAACACAATTGGTACCGTTGATTTTATTACTACCACTGGGTCGATGCCTCTGCTGGTGGACTATTAGTCCCCGAGGGTATCACCAGCCCAGTAGCCAGTACTTCGGTACTGGCATGAAAATACGGATTTTTTGTGTTATTAAAATTTGCTGTTACAAAATATTAGAAATTATTATAAATTAAGGAATGTATCTCCCTCATGCAAAGCTCTGATTCCTTTCACGAATTTGGTTATACTTTTTGGACCTTTTGGATTATAGCTCTTCATGTTTTATATAAGCTTTGGATTTCAAATATTTTGGCCACGAGCATCACTGAAGAGACATGCATTGTCGAAATGCGCATCTGGTGCAACAAAATTGGTACCGTTGATTTTATTATAAGATATAGAATCCTACGTCACTACTTATTATATTTATATATCAATGAACCTACTTGAATGTTAGTTTAAATGCATATGCAATATTAAAATCTGGAGAACGTTTAACACCAATACACAAAATTTGCATAATATGTAGTCCATGATAATGTCAAGGTGTCTATTATATATAGAACGTCTTCTTGTATAGTTGACGGAAAGTTGCCAAGTGTTTTATCTGTATGTACATTATATTTTTATACGTTTTGATTTTGTTTTGAATTAACTAAAGTTGTTATTGCATGACAATTGTTTAACATCTCTTTTGATTCTTCTTACAAGTATGAATATAACGTTTTCGAATACTATTTAATACAAAAGTCAATTCTTCGTTTTAGACAAACGATAAATAATTGAGAAAGGGTTTATATTCATTTAAAAAAAAACTCCAAATGTTATCTTCAACGCGTAAATGTCATAATCACAAATTATAAATTATTTTATTTCATATTCGCTTTCAGATCTACCAAGAATTAAATCTTGTTCTAAGACTCTTATTATGCGTGTATGCAAATGATATGATAATAGAAGTTGTCATTCGTTAACAGGAAGTTTAAAATTATCACTGCTGTTCAGTTGTTCTATTGTCTTATGTAAAAGAAACATCATTAGGGAAAATCAGTAGTTATATTTGGTCACTTTTCAATTGTGTTTGTATGTTTTTCTTTAATAAATAGGTCTTGAAAACCAAGCATGTATATCTACAAAAACATATGTTTTTTATCGCGTTTTAAAAGGATATTTAGTATACTAGTATAACTTTATTTTTATATGCCTTTTATGCTATCGCGGTATACTTATCAAATGACCTCTTTGATTTAACCTATGATAATACGTTCAAATAGGACAGGTAAATATATACCATTACATAATTTTTATGATTAAAAGTGTGTTAGCGATAAGTGCAACAGGTGACAGATACACGCATTATTAGAAAGCCGGAAATAAGCTGAATTTGTAAAGACGTTGGTTGATTCAGGTCTGTATAACATTTGAAAAATTATAAAAGTAAGTTTTTGATAAAAAGACGAGACCTGGTAGTATACCATAATTCAACATTGTTAATGAATCAACATGATCAAAGCGACTTAAGTATCGATATTATTTTTAGTATTTGATAATACAACTTGGTTATTGTAGAAATGTTTTAACTAAATAAATATAGTCGCGTACAAACCTTTATTTCCAGCAAATAAAAAACCGCTTTGCTTGAACTATTTTTACATGTATAATCAAATTATTAAAAGTTCAAACGTTAAAGCTTTTCATGTTCTTTTATATAATGTCGTTTCCTGTTATTGTTTTGCTGGAGCTAAGATTGATTGTTAAACTAAATTTCCATTGAAACCAAATAACTGCATTGATAAACGAAACAATACACTGGTGTTCAAAAGTATAACATCGATTGAGAGAACAAATCCAGGATACAAATTGAAACCCAGGTAAACACATCATTTATAAGAGGAAAACAAAAGAACTACAAGAACATTGAAGTGCAACAAAAAAAAAGTCAACATATATTGAAACGAACTATTTGATAATAACTGCCATATTCATGACTTGGTAAAGGACATTTGAAGATAAAAATGTTGGTTGAACCTTGTTTAATGACTAGCCAAACCTTCCTCTTTATGACAATACTATGTACCAGAAAAACATCAGAAACAACAAATTCACGTCATTGATCGATATGATGTAACCATTCTTTTACTTAAAGTTATTTAGTTTTACGGATTTTCTGGTTGACTATTTAATTGTCTTTCAAGTAAAGAGAACGTTTGAGTAAGCACTTGCACACCTGGTCTATATCGTAAACTGGTGATGATGCGACTGCTTTACTGAGGTTATGCTGGCTATAAACCAGGCTTATTCCACTATTTTCAAGTCAGGAGTATTTGATATGCAACCCAAATAAAAAGTACGCGAATTAGACCTACACCTTTTCCTTATGTTTTCATTGAACTCAATCGGGACTTAGTTTGACTTTTTCAATCAAAGACGACCACACTGATTGATCTTGTGAGGGTATACTCGCTCGGGGACATGTTTGAAAATAAATATAACACCAAATCGCAGTCTCTGTTGCTATTCTTGTACCGTTGTCAACTCCAAAATCTAGAACTATACCATATAATAACGTAGGGTGCTATTCATTGGAGATGTATAAGAACACGATCAATTCCGTAACGTTTTTGAATTCAAATTTTTAATCATTATCATATTGCTATATATTTTGGAGATGAAAAAAACTCAGCCTCAGTTGTCATCACTTTCCAGTAGCCAAATTTACATTTTGAGTATTACACAGCTCAAGACGGTCATTGTTGTTTATTACGAATGTATTTCCCACGCAATCTTTGATTTCATATCTTAACTTTCGTTTTCAGTGAAATTTTATAATTGTATCAGTGTATATCCTACAATACCTTTTCTATTAGTAGCACATGTATTCAGTTTCATCTGTAAATGCTTAACCTACGCCATGTTTAAAATTTTTAAAATGGTAAAATCGTTGTTATATTCGGTCAAAGTTATATAAAATTATATAAATTGAAGATTGTTTTAGCTAGAATCAGATTAGATTGTTATGATAATTTGTTCATCATAATCATACTGATGAAATGTATGTGTTATCCGTAGTATTTATAGATAATTACATTTATGTTTCTTTTTATTTATATTCGGTGGTGTTTTGTATACTTTTGACGCGTTTTCATATATTCATATCACACGAACAAATTCATTTTTGGAAGCTATAAAACTACTAGATATACTTATGTCATTTGTGGTAATAAGTTAACTTATTGGCACATATAATTACTCTTTAATATATATACATTCCACTGATTAAATCTAAATACTCAATTTGTTTAATACAAATAATTATAGAGCTGCGTATACACGATATTTGTCATATGTATTTATTTGTTTTTAATTTGTTACTTTTGTCTATATAAAATACTGCTGTATTGTGAATTCAATTATTTACACTGTTCCGTAAACAAAAATATGGAATGTTTAGATATAAAATAAAATTTTAAATCTATGAAATATTTCCGTTTTTCTGAGATATGTCATTTGTACTTTAATAGATACAAATATCATTTGAATTTCGAACAAAAAATATTTCTAACCGGGATTAAAGAAATGGTTATTCCTTAGTGCATTATTTATGTTCTAACGCAAACACTGAACAAATACATAATCCATATTATAACTGTTTGATCTATTTTGAAGGTGAAGTGGTAATGGAAAAACATAATTTTCTAATAGTATTTGTTAGAGGAACACCCGTTGGAAAAGTTGCAAACATAAGTGTAGTGTTAAGTTATAATACGTTTATAAAAGATCTCACGTCAAATCGTTTTAAATGGTTTTATTTGCACGTAGAGAGAGCAAAGTGCTGTGGAACACATACGAGTGTGGATACTGTAGAGGTACTACACATGACATATTTAAGAGAAACCAATGCAGCAATACAAACACTGTTAAAGTGTGACCGTCATCGGATTACAATTCCCTGCATAGCATATCATACAATGAATAAACGTTTCAAATGCATTCTGGAACTGCAGATGGAAAAAAATATCAATCTATTCACCCAATTAAAACCGTTTTGTGAAATTATAAATTGGGATAGCCTTGCGTTCAACAGATATGTAATCCCATCATTGCATCGGCTTAAAATAAAAAGTAAGCTTCAACATAGTGGAGAAGCTGAACATCAAATTAAAACCATAATAAAGAAGATACATCTTAATAAAAAATTAAAAGAGACGCATTCCAAGAATTTTATAATGTAAGTATTTAATCAATCGATATTACATTTACTAAGATGCATAATATTTAACTCATGGACACAGAACGTCAGACATATAAAATGTGTTTGTTACATTTTATCAACTAACACTTTTAATGATATACTATGACATATTTCATTTCATTTTTCTCATTAAATTGTTCATAAAATTGATATTGAAATTCTCAGCCAATTAACATTATTTTCTTTCAGTATTCAAATGATAAAACAAATGGTTTGTAGAGTTCTCTTAGATCAGAATGATAACTTGAAATGGAATATAACAAACAGTTGTATAGTTTTATCTCTTTAAGCAAAATGATGTTGACTATCAAAAATAATAACACGTATATCTACCAATTTTTCTAACCCCAATATATTTTTTCAATTCATACCCAATCTAAAACGGTTTTGTCATTGAAGTTTTGAGATTAACAGATATTCAAACGATATTGTGTTTTTTATGAACGACGTTTGATATGAAAAAGATGTCGAAATTCATCTTTTAAGGTCAAATATAACAAAATCATTAAATTGCAGAGTCATATAGAACGTTTTTTTTTTGTAATTATACCTGCCGACATTGTATGATTTTGCTATGTTAGTATTTGTATTCTTGTGTTTTGTTTTGTGTTGATTACCTATATCCTCTATTTGGTTTGTTCACAAGGTGGTGTCAATATAAATGGAAATGAATGAGACATACATCTGTTTGATGTGTTTAAGCTTTTGAATTGCCATTTGATTCAAGACTTGGTATTTTTGTTGTATTACCTTTTTTAATACTGTTTGCTATATGATCGCTCACAGTACAAATATGTAGTGACATATTTAAATTTTGTTTTTACAGACGGTGTGGTCGTTCGACCAAATATGTATTACTAGTCATTATAGTACTATGGTATGCAACAAAAGCAAACAGCGCCGAAGGTAAATATGTTTTTAAATGATTTATTAATTTATATATTTGACAGTATTTTTTTTTGTTACAAAGGCCATTACTTCCTCACAAAAACACACAAACTTGTAACATATTTATAATTTTTTGACTACCTCCAAAGCTAAATTTTATGTTAAGTAAACCGTTTACGTACATATATCATTGTTTTAGTCTTATTCGTCTTAAACGTCAATATTATTTTTTTTTTAATTACAGGAACATCTACTATATATTTATAGTAGCTGTTTAATGGCATCGTTGTTAATTTGATGGAATTTGATGCGACAGTCATTCAAGTTAAGGGGTTAAGAGCTAAAAAAGAAAAGAAAAAAAGGTTCAATTCACCATTTTCTACATCTGAAAATTCCTGTACAGTTGTTGTCTATTCGTTTGATGTGGGTTTTTTTTCATTTGATTTTGCCATTTGACTCGGGTCTTTCCGTTTTGAATCTTCCTCGGAGTTCAGTATTTTGTTATTTTTTTTCGGTAGCTGTTTAAACGAAATTAAGTTTATAGATTATCTTAGTTTATCTGGTTATACAAGTTTATGAATACAGCAAGGCATTATTTTAAATTTGGGGAATTATTTTCATTAAACAGAAGTAATACAGTGGAAACTAATGACTAAGCCTGTGTATTTTGGAAAAAACGTTGTTCTTGAATGCATCATACATACAGCGGAGAAATCTGCACCAATGTTATGGACTAAGCTACCAAACGGTAAAACAATAGCCAAGAATAAATGCCCGGCAGACACTGAAAAGTATGCCGTTACTGTTGAATATCATGAGAGTAAAATGGTATACAATCTAACGATAAAACATTTTAACTCAACTGACATTAATTATGTGTATAGATGTGATTTCGGATTTGACTCTTATAAAGGAAATATTCTGCTTAATGAAAAAGATTTCATTTGTAAGTAAATGATCAATTTATCATTGATAGTCCCTTATATCTTTCTTTTAATTAATTTAGATTAAGGATGTATGGGGTACTTGTTAATTTTAGAGACACTGTTCGACAAACATAACAAAAAAGCATGTAGATAGCAAAATACAGATTTTCGCAAAAATGTGAGATCGCTTAGTATATAATGCTCTTAATCGTTGATTGATTGAAACAAAATCGAAACAAAATATAAAAAAAAACTATCATATATTTGTAACTGCTTCCTTGTTCTACATACACATCTAAACAGTAGGAAATGTATGTAGCCAATTTTCATTTACGGTCCAAACACGGGACAAGTGTATGAGAATGCAGGATTATTAAGTTTCTTTAAGATTTCAATTCTTCCATGTAATCTTAATAAGTTAAATAACAAGAGGTTTAAGTAAAAACATACACGAAAAACTTTCTTGAATGTTTATATATTCTTCTTGAATAAAATAGCAATGTTTTAAATAATTTTATGCAGATTGTCTTAAATATTCTTAATAAGATATTTGGACGAATGTAAATCTACCTGTTTTTTTATCCAAATATTTGTTGTTGATAAAAATCTGTTGTTCTTGTCAGCTGAACCCTCGGTTAGAGAAATGAAGAACTTCAGCTTAGATAATAAGAAGTTACATGGCATTGTAATGCTTGATAATGGTTATCCGAAACCCTTGTGTTCTGGAAATTTTGAGGTAATAATTGTATATGATAAGTCTGATATGTTTAATTTGATTAGAAGTTTTAGTGCAATTGACAAATAATATGGTATGGTATTCGTTAAAAAATAATGCATTATTATTTCCATTTCCTTAAAATGTTATTGTTTAGTTGTGACATCAGTTCGATTTGACATTAGATTTGGTCGAGTCTCGAGGTTGGACGACTTTACTGTTGTGGTTACCAATAGCGTTAAGTTGAAAACAAATTGTTTACCATATCGTCGATACATAACTGTCGAACACTTTTTTGAAAGCTTACATTAGGAAATGCATGTACCTAGTCAGGTATACTACAATTGTTTGCCATACGTTTGATAATTTTGGCAAAGGACTTTACGTTTTGAATTGTCCTTGGAGTTTTTGGTATTTTACTGTTAACATAAGAATTACGACTAAAAACTCTTTCATTGAGCGATAATACTAAATCATTTGGTGTACTAAATGTTAAACACCGTCTTCTCAAATATAAAAACCACTGTCATGTGCTAACATTACTTTTCATAAGATGATAAAGCAACGCGTACTTATACTTATACAAAAACAGACAAAGATGACCTCACCCAAATATACCACAAATATAAATAAAATGCTCAATTTGTCATTGATGGTGTATATTTTTTTTTTTTTACTTTTTATTTTTTTTATTTCCAACAATAACAACATATACATGACATACATACAATATAATGCATATAAGATAAATACAGTGTCATTATTATAAATACATCTAAATTGGAAATATTTTACATTTTCTATTGAAAAGATAAAGATAAATAAAATATATAAAGAAGGAAACACAAAACAAAAAGCAAAACACAAAAGGATGATCCAGTTACATCCCTATGTATTTTTTAAATATTACAGATTCATGTTGAAAAAAAAAATATTTTCAAAATTAATAACACATATTTCTTACGTAACAGCCATCAACACAGATTAAGTACATAACATGACAATAATATTTTCTTTAAAATAAATTATAATTAAATAGTCACAAGTAATCGTTACAAAACAAATAAAAGAACACACTAGCTGGTATTCAATAAAACTTTTTTCTAAAACATTTAATACATTTGTCAAATTCAGCTATCTTTTTATTTATTACAGCTTTCATACTCTCTAATTTATACATATCTGCTTTATTATCATTGCTTGCAATGATAGATTCTTTTAAATCACCTAGAATTATACACATATTGTTTAATATAAAGAAAAATCATGTTGTACGGGTTATTGGGGAATATCTTGGATAAGTCTTCAAAAAGAAAGTTTCATTTATTCATTGGGAGACTTATACCACTGGAAAGGAACCAGTTATCAATATCCTGTAGAAAATTTTGTAAAGTATTGCAATTCCAAAATATATGCTCTATAAACTCGTTATCTGATTTACAAAATGTACATAAAGGATCATTGCTCAATTTTATTTTAATTAAATACTGGTTTGTTGCAATAATGCAATGGTTAATCCTATATTGCAACCGCTGTAATTTACTATTTTTAGTAACAGCAAAAGGCAGTCTGAAAATCTTTTTCCAGTTAAGATTCTGTTCACCTAAAATGTTAACCCACTTAAGCTGTCCAGTAGGAATAACATTATTTCTTGTCAGTACATAATACATATCTTTTAATCCTTTACAATGTTTCAAAAATATTTGCAGAATGATGGTATAAAAGGACAAACTAATTTGTAAGATCCTTTACGGAAAGATTTTGATGACTCTTCCACTGCTGAAATAACACTGTTAAATTTAAGTAAATTTGTGTTAATGTTATAATTTTGCTTAAATTGGTCAAATGAAATACATGAAATATACCATCCATTTTGGTCAACTATTTCATTTACAAATCAAATACCACTTTTGAACCATTCTTGATAAATTACTGATTTATGACCAATCTTAATATTATTATTTAGCCATAGTGGATTTGATAAAAATGAATCATAAGTAAAAATTCTTTCTTTTTGAAAAATCATCTCCCAGGATCTTAGTACATCTTTCCAAAAATGGTTGCTAACTGTCATGTAAAGTTGTCTAATATAATCAACACCAAAACTAAACAACTTTCTTCTATCTATATTTGACATGAAAATATTTTGCCATTTACTATCTCTCTGCAAAATCCTCCTAATCCATGTTGATTTAAGTGCTGTAATGAACATATTCAAATCAAGCATTTTCAAACCTCCCTCCAAATAATCTTTGATAAGGATATCCTTCTAAACTCTACATGTAGGTAAGTTCCATATGTATGTATAAATAAGTTCATTTATTCTCTTAACAATAGCATCTGAAGGATTTAGCAGAGATATAATGAGATGGTTTACAACAGGCTAGCCTAGAGTTATTCAACCTATTACAGTTAGATTCCTTTTAGACCATTGCTTTAAAGTATTTTTAATCTGTACAATTCTTTGAGAATAATTTATTTTAACATTTTTTTCAAGATCTACATGAAAATGATTTCTAGTAAATTAAAAGAAGTTTCGCCCCAAGACAGATTTCTGTTAGGGCATAAATTATCTGTACTATATTTGTTGCTTCAAAACCAAATAACTTGCGTTTTTTAGAAATTAATATTCAGTCCAGATATTTTTGCAAACCAGTCTAATACTAATAATGATTCTTGTAAAGATTTTTCACTCCCGTCCATAACCAAAGAGGTGTCATCAGTAAATTGTAAAAATTTATGCTCAACCCGTGTGACCTTTATACCACTAATGTCACTATTTGCCCTTATTTTCAATGCCAGAATCTCAACACATAAAATAAAAAAAATGAAGACAGGGGGTCCCCTTGTCTACAACCTCTTCCAATGGTAAAAAAATCTGAAAGGTTCCCATCCTGGATGACAGCAGAGTTGATATTATTGTAAAAACCTTTAACCAATTAATGATAGATTCGCCAAAATTGAAAAATTTCAAAACATTTATAAAAAAGTCCCATGATATGGAATCGAATCTTTTTCAAAATCAATCAAAAGTAATAACCCTGGTATTTCATGTTCCTCTGTGTACTGTAATATATCATACATTAGTCTTATATTTTCCCCAATATACCTTCCACTAATAAAACCAGTCTGATCAAAATTTATCAATTTATCAAGGAGACTCTTAAATCTGTTTGCAATAGCTGCAGATCCAAATCAGAAAAGATATAGGGCGCCAGTTTTTTTTTTTTAAAAGTGGCGGGGTTATTACCTTTCGGTAAACAAATAATAATCCCTTGTTTTTGTGCTACAGATAGTTCCCCTGTTTTTGCACCATAATTTAGACAATTTACAATAAAAATTTGAAGATCCTTAAATTTTTGTTTATAGAACATGTAGAACTCTGCTGAAAAACCATCCGTTGCAGGAGTTTGTTGTTTTTAATTTTTTTCAATGCTTCTCCAGCTTCTTCAACAGTAATTATAAATTCCAAGCTTTCTTTTTCTTTATATGAAAGTGTTGGAACGCTTCAATTTTTCAAGTCTTTTTTTCTGATCACTAAAGTACTTTTAGTATCCCTTGTTTATAAAGATTGTCATAAAAATATTTAACTTCATTCAAAATATCTTTTTGTTTTGTTATAATTTCCCCAATTTCTTTCTCCACTTTCGGAATAATTTTGCTCATAAAATTTCGTGATTCTAAGGCACAGAAAAAATAAGTAGGGTTTTCCCCTTCCTGTATCCATTGAACACGGGATCTTACTAATTTCCCTTTTAATTTTTGAGTTCGTAAACTTTCAAGCTTATTTTGATTGGCTTATAATTTGTTAATGGAATGTTCATCAACTCTTTTCTTTAATGGAGTTACTTCATTTCGAAGAATTATTTCCCTTGTTTCGTCCTGCTTTTTTTAAAGCTTGAATATGAAATTGTTTTCCCCCTAATTTCCATAAGAAGAGTCTCAAGCATAAGCTGACAATGAATTCTAAAATGAATGTCTGTATCATTTATTTTGTCAATATTTTCCATATTATAAACTAAAGCACAATATTGTTTTTTACTTCCTGAATTTTTTACTTGATAGTATTTATATAGTCTATATCATTTAATAAAGAGTTGTTAAACTTCCACAAACCTGTTCCCCTAATGAAAGGGTTAAATTCTAAATCTAGCAAAATCCTAAAGTGATCTGACCGATAGCTTGTAAGTACATTACAATTTTTTTAGACTGTTTAAAAGTTTTCAGTGAGAAGAAAAAAGTCTAATCTAGCCTGTTTAAAAGGATTTCTCTTCCTCCAAGTGTATCGCTGTACATCTGGAAAAAAGTTCTCTATACGGGTCTATCAAGTTTCTTTCTTCAATAAATTCAAGTACTTTTTCTCTAGCTTTCGGATTGTTAATATTCACATAGTTGCAATAATCTATACATGCATGGGTTTTTGGACAAGATTAAAATCACCACAAATAATAAAGTATTCATTTTCAAAATCATCAATAACAGACATGATATTGGAAAAAAAAATATTGATTGTATGTATTTGGTACGTATAGACATACAAGAGTTATTTTTCTATTTTCTACAAGAATATCTTAAATTAAGTAGTTTCCATTTATATCTTTTTTTCTTTCAACACTTTGCATTCCAAATTATTTTTGAACAAAATAGCTACACCTCTAGAGTTTGAGCTAACAGATGAAAAGTAACACTCATAACCCCCACATAGATCTCACTATGTTTTCTATATCATTTGTAAAATGAGTATCCTGAATACAATATAACATACAGGATAATTTTCAAAGTAGCGTTAAATAAATGAAAAAAAAGAAAAATAAATGAGAAAAAGTTAAAAAAAATATTCAATGGATTGAATATGACAAGTGTGATATAGCATTTTCATAGTTATGAACAATGTCTCACATTTTCTTAGTTTATACTGAATAATATCTTTACATTAACCATGTTAAAATTTGCCATAAGTGTGAGAAGTATATATTTGCATGTTCAGTTATGAAAATAATAGAAATTAGTGACTGAAGGGAGATAACAAAAAATTACAAGTTAGGTCACCTTAAACATTATAAATGTTATGATTGTATACGCTAGTTCTAAGTATACTAATTTTACCATAAAGTTTCTATGTAATATAAATTATCATCAATATTTCTTATTATAAAATAGTAATGTATAAATAAACTCATCATAGATACCAGGACTAAATTTTTTTATATACGCCAGACGCGCATTTCGTCTACAAAAGACTCATCAGTGACGCCCGAATCCAAAAAAGTGAAAAAGGCCAAATAAAGTACGAAGTTGAAGAGCATTGAGGACCAAAATTCCTAAAAGTTTGCCAAATCCAGATAAGGTAATATATGCCTGAGGTAGAAAAGCCAACATATTCCATGGCAGAAATTTGACATATTGATTCAACAGAGATAATTCACAATAAAAAAGAATTGAGTCACTTTCAATATAAGAAGTTAAATTAATAATGGTGTATTCTTATACAGTGTTGATTTTAAATACAAACGATGAACGTTTATAAACCAAAACCTCTAAGTTGATCATTTGTCTATTGTAATATCATATTATATTGTTCTCATTGCATGTCACAAGGTAAAAATGTTTGTGTTGCTATAGCATGTAACTACTGCTTTGCAAATAAAGAATTCATTCATTCATTCACACTAAATTATTACATACTTCAGTAAGAAAGTAAGAGAGTTTCATTAATAGGTAAAACAGATACAATTAATAAAGTCAAAGGTAAACATCGAAATGATCAATTCCTTTGTGAACAGAATTAAGAAAATACACTAAACCGTTATTTTCAAGTTACTTACGGCATAACAAAACAAAAAGAAATAAAGTGTAAAACTATTATCAAACAAATGTTTTTAAAAACCTTAACGTCTTTAATTTCAGATGCATATGCACGAGTTATGAATAAGCTAACCGTACAAGCAATGTTTACGTTAAGATTAATAATCTTTCATTTTAGGGGCAGGACATTTCAAAGTATATAAGCACGAGTAATAAAAACAATTCAATATTCTACGAAACAAAGATTGAACTTGACTACAGTACAGATGTGTGTGCAGGCACTGTCAATGTGACATGTACTTATGGAATTCATAAAGTGCTGATCACTCAACTCGTTGATACTTGCACAGGTAAGCCATTCTATGCATTTAAATATTCCTGTAATATCCAAAATAATATTGATGTGCATTCATAGTGGATATATTCGAATTAATTGATATTATCAAGAAGCATACATGAAGCCAGTGGATCGGTGTGATGTTTTAGATTTTGTTTTTCATGAACATCTCATAAAATCGCAGTTATTTTCCATATTAAACGTTGCCTAAAAGTGTTTCATTTATTAGGTTTTACCTCTTTTCTGTGGAGAGACCTATTGTATATCTTTTGATTATTGTTTTTCTTCTTCCGCCTAATTTTGTTCTTGCGATAAATATTTGTTTCGCAATATGTCGCTTAGATATTTGGTATATGATATCGAACAGTTTATGCGACTTTGAAATTTACCCTGCGTAACCGAATACTTTCTTTGTAGTAGTTATCTCCCCGAATACTGTTTTCCTTGTGTCCACTACTCCTTCGAAACCGTAAAATATTACGACAAATTTATTTTATAAAATTGCTCGTTATATCTTTCACATGATTTGTTGTATTTCTACTGAAGCGATATGAACACTCCATATGAGAGTTATTTCCCTTTTGCATTTGATATAAGTGACATGCATTTCTATCTTGTAAACCTTAAGTGATAGAGACCTATGATCTTTTGATTTGAGGTCCTTGATCCAAAAATAAAAAAATTAGGTCATGGTCAAAGTTCAAGGTCAAATTCTAAATTTGGACTTTTGCTTATTTTTGCATTTTCTCAAACACTTTTAAAGATATGTATAAAAGAACAAGTGCAAAATGTTTGCTTTCTGATAATGGAGATATGTTACATTTGGTCTGATACAATGTATTGGCATCTTATAGGAGTTCGGGCCTCTGAAATGTCTAATTATAAGATTAATTGATAATTACTTTAAATTGGTTCATTATTAAGCCAAATGACCTTTAACAAGGTTGTGTGATATATGACCTTGAAAAATGAAAACCAGAAGTAACCTTGAGAAATCCAGAAGTAGCCTTTTTGCACTTTTTTCTTATAAAAGTACTCAGAATCCATATATTTTGTAATTTTAATACATTTTCTTATCAGTTAGGACTAGAACTGACTTGTGATCAACCGGAAGTGGCCAATTATCTCCTGGTTTTCAAACAAAAGTATTATAAACCATATATTTTTGGACTCAGTATGGAAAAAGCTAAATGATGAGACCGGAAGTTACATTAACTTTACCGGAAGTCTCCCTTATTTCATTACTAAAATATGTATGGAAAACAAGTATTTATCCCATCAGTATGAAGAAACTAATGATTTGATGCCATTTTAAACTTTGAGTAATTACGAACTACCTTCTTTTCAACAGTTTTTTTTCAAATAGTTGTGGAAAGACCTGCAATTGTTCTTTGAACAATTGGTTTTAAATTCTATCAGAGTTTGTGTATGATTATTATGACCTTTTTTTATGAATCAACAAGTTTACAAATTCAATAAATTACGATTTTAACGAAAGCTGTTTTCTAACTTATGTAATTGCAATATTCAAGAATATTATTATTGATTAATAAGTTTCCTGAAGTATTATAAGTAATTAAACTAACTGAATAAATTTTTATTTGCAGATTTGCGAGAATCAAACCATACAACTGTACATATAATGTTGATAACATTAGCAGGAGTCGTGCTTGTAGGTGTTTGTTTGTCTGTCTATCGTTATCGACAATGTAAACAAAGAAGAATTCCCGATTCAGTTCCTTGTACGGATTCTTATACAGATCCATTTTTGTAATATATGTAAGTTGTAAGTTGGTGTTTTTATCTTATTAACATGCTGTTGTGGTATATCAACGTACAAAAATCAAAATTATTTTATGATTGTGTGGACACCAGCTGTATCAATAAATAAAAATTAGGTGGTGACTGAAGATTTTGTACATGTGAATTTAGGTTTAAATCATTTGTACAAACTAACATAATATATTAAACAAATTATAGATTTTCATATTAAAGGCTACAGATGAATACCTTTGTGTGACAACATGAGTAGATAATATTAGGTCATCTGATACGAAATTGTTTTATCCTTTCGTTATAAATGTTTAGAACCTTCTGATCAATTTTTTTTTTGGAATTTAAGTAAATGTCATGTATAAAGTGACCATACTTCCACTAGAAATCAAGAGTATTGGATGTCAATATATACACATGGAAAAAAGTATTGCAACACCAAATTGAAATTGAAATTAAAAAAACACTTTTTATTTTTTTGTGATATAATTTGGTAAAATAGAACTACTTAAACATTATTTAAGTATCACCTGAGTTTAATCAATAAATATCGACTCGGTAAGTTTTTATCTGCACATGCAGCTACTGTACCCGTAAACAGCAAAACAGGTGTTTTCATCCTCATTGTTTTCAACACTTTAAATAACCAAAATTTTAAAGTTATGTGATTGACACCTTGTAATGGGTCATCGACAACTCTTAACTGCAGCAAGATGACAGATTATCAGCATGAGTGAAGCAGGAGGTCGCTGTAATAACTGCACGTATTTTTGGTCATCACCATTCCACTAGAAGTCGTTTTGAGAATTAAAAATGGCACTAAACGATGTTAAAGACCTTCCGAAATAAAGAAGACCCTCTATACCATTTGCTAGGGAAAATCAAGCATAAAAAAGGTTGGTCAGAAGGAAAGCCCTTGCATACAATACAATCTAAAAAAGAGAGTGTTTGGCATACAGGGACCTTTTAACAAGAACTGTTCGAGATTGACTCATCGCTACTGGTTATCGTGCGATAAGACCATTTCGGAGACCTTTGTTCACGAACAGACACACAGTTTTCCGTATCCAATGTAGTGCAGAGCTCGCTAAAATTGAAAATTAGCATCATGAAGGAAGATTCATTGTTCCAATGGAATTCGGGTCATCTTCCGTGGACGGATCGTAGCCCAGATTTGAACCATATCGAGCATATATGGGACACTATTGGGCGGGAAGTGCGCGAAAGGACACCCCAGTTCAAACACATCATGAAATAAACAATGCCCTTCATCAGAAATGGTTGCTGCTACTTTAGCAACAAATTAGTCGATTTTTGGCAGGAATCAGAAGACGTTAAGATGCGGTTATCCGTTTGAATGGAGGCTGCGCACAAAGTACTAATTCTTTGGCGTGTAAAGATCAACCATGATGTGAACAGTCATCTGAAGATTAATTTTGAAATGTCTGACATTGTAAAGTTCGACTACAGTCAAAGTTGTAAAATGCATTTTTTTGTACAAAAAACGCTTCATTTTGTTATTAAAATTGTGGTTATATAAATCATTTTTTTTAAACATTTTTTGTTCGTTTCAATGCCAATGTTATCATAAACTATGTTTCAATAATATTATACAAATATCTTATTATATATCATCCAAAAAAAGAGGCTGATTTTTCAATTTTTGAAAAATCAAGGTGTTGCAATACTTTTTTCCATGTGTATATGTGCCTACAAAAAATGTACTGAAAACATATCGACGTATTAGACACAATTCCGCTACTTCCAACAACAACACACATTTGAATTAATCAAACATATTTTGAAATTTAAAAAGATATTAAACCAAAGATGCAATTCCCAAAACAATGTTGTAATTTCCATTTCCATAAAAAAACGCAGCTTACTTTGAACATTTTTTGATGATATTCTGTCTTGAAATTCCATAAACTTATACACATACAAATATAAATCTTGAAAACCTTTCCTATTTTGTAGATACACCATTTGCATTTACCGTCTGACAGAATAACAAAATTCGTAAAAAGCAATTGCAGTGAACATGAACTTACATTCTCATTATTTAAATGTTGGATAGTTGCCTAATTGTAAAGTCATGTACCTTTTTTTATTATATTCTTTATGAGTACAGAATAATATTAAAGATGAATATCGCAGAAAGAGTTCTAATATTATTTCGTCCTTCAAATGATAACATTAATTCGTTAATACATTGTAATTAAAACAAACTATTTATCATGACACATAACAAATTGAAAATAGAATATCAATATGAAAAAATATATTTATCTAGTAGATGTCATATGGTCTCCAGTCTTTGACATGGATAAAAACAGCCCTACTTCTTAAAAGACAAATTTAACTGTCCAACTGTTAACTACTCAAAGGAACACCTGCCCTCAAGGACAGTGCATTAATTTAAAACAATTTTACGGATCAATATAGTGGAGACTTTTATATATATGATTGTAAAGTTTTAATCACTTTTTCTAATAATCTTTTTAAATTTATATAATAAAACAAACATGAAAAAAGATGATTCTGTCTTTGTTTTTTATATAACCTTTTATGTTTTTTATATTTTATTTATGAAATTATCAATAGTAGGTTTTGTTTTTAATAAACGTTTTTTTGGTTTACGCTGACAACTTGATGTTTGATATGCTAATTTTTTTCAATGCAGACTGTTATTTATATAATGATTGCGTCCAAGCCCTGAAAAGAAATGATGTACAATAGCAATGAATAAAACCTAGGGGTGTTTTGAACACAATATGACAAAAATTTCATAACCTAGTATTTTCTTCCTTATGCGCTCCAAATCAAATCATTTGCAAGTAAAGTTTACCACTGTCAATAGTTTGAATTAACTCCCTTTTCATAGATACATGTGTCATGCATTTGAATTGTTTAATCGGACGTATATGGTGTATTCCTTGTGTCGTAACTACAATCCTGATCCCTTTTCACGAAAGTGACGTACCGAATTGAACTTATTACTGAGGTTTTACTAGCATGTGTAAGACGACGGGTACCACTAGTGGAGCAGGACCTGCTTACCTTTTCAGATACCCCTAGCCCCAGTTTGCGTTGGGGTTAGTGCTGATTAGTCTTAATTTTTCTATTTAAGGTTTAGGGTACTTTGTTTGCATGTTTGTTTTTTTTTATTTTTTTAACCACGGGATGGTCAGTTGATTTTCGATTTACGTGTTTGAATTTCCCTCTGATATCTTTCGCCACTCTTTTTTAATCTTGGTGTGTCAGATGTGTTAAGCATCAATATGAAAGAAAAAGTTTAATATACATATTTAATGTTTGTAATGATTAATACAATATTTTTCACTTGAATAATAAGCGTACAAAGTAAAAAATACAGAACTCCGCGGAAAACTCTAAACGGAAAGTTCCTAAGCAAATGGCAAAATCAGCAGCTCAGAAACATCAAACGAATGGTACAGAAATTTCCATATGTAGAAAATGGTGAATTAAATCGGTTTATAGCTAGCTAAACCACTAACGTGTATGACAAGTGCATAATTTTTCGTTATATTGACAACGATGTGTGACCAAAATAAAAAGACATGATGACAATGATACTAGTCAGAGAAGATATCTTAAAAGACAATAAAACGCATATAGAAAACGCACAGCACAAACGAAGGATATGAATACAGGACTTTCTATTGGCAACAACACAATGACGGGCTATTAAATTACCGAGTCACGTCAAATGATACTGTCAAAAACAGGCTAAACAATGAAGGTTATTGTTTACATAGACAGATTCTATAACACGTTCTTTAGGTTAATATTAAGATGATAAACAACACCAGTGCCTAGACCATAGTGTGGTATTTGTGAAGTTAATATGTAATATTCATCAATACGTCTTTGTATCTTTTGATGAAACTTTATTTAGAAACACGACAAGACATTCTTCTGCGCAGACACTGGTCACGTTTACAAAGTCTGGGTAGCAGCGTCAAAATCTCGAACTAAATGAGGTTGAAAATGTAAATCCAATATACAGGAGAAGTTGATACATTGCTACCAATTAAAAAAGTGAAGATGTTGTTCATTCCCAATGAGACATCTTCATACGAGAGACCAAAAAACCACACAAATATTCACAACTATAGGTCGCCGTAGGGCTTTTTTTTCAATGAGCATATCCCCAACCGCATATTCAGCTATAAAAGACACAGAAATGATAATGTAAAACAATTCACACGAGAAAACTAACGGCCTAATTTATAAAATTTTATAATTACGCCAGACGCGCGTTTCGTCTCAAAAATACTCATCAGTGACGCTCGAATCAAAAAATGTTTAAAGGGCCAAATAAAGTACGAAGTTGAAGAGCAATAAAAACCAAAAATTCCTTAAAGTTTTGCCAAATTCATTATAGCCACAACACAAGGATTAAAAGTGTATACGCCTGACGCGTAAGTCTTATACAAATTATCCACCAGAGACCAATAGTCTTATACTATTTTTTTGTTCAAATGAATTATACAAACATATTCTGTCTTTGTCAGTTGGTTTCTAGCAGAGAATTGTCGCATGGCAATCATACCCCATCTTCTTCTAATATATTGAAAAAAAACAACAACGACAATGAAACAGTTAGCCTTTATGTACTTGATAGACAGTCACTGGAACCACCACAAATGTTCGATTATAATATATCTCTAGCGGTCCGCCCGAAATTTGCATCCATAGACATAACTTATAAATATGTACAAAAGATCAATTTTCAAAACGTTAAACTGATATACTGCATAGTTTTAAATGTCGTACACAGTTCATTTGCACCATTCCTGATCGCACGTAACACCATTGCATCATTCCTCTTAAACCATTCATTATACACTATAGGACTATACACATTCTTCCATTGCAACATATGCCATAAACCATTACACCATACACGTTTTTTAAGGAAGTTTTCAACATCTATATATCTGATTGTTTATAAAAAATTTCAAATGAGTAATTCCATACGCTCGGTTTATTTACAATTTCACCGACGAAAAACTTTGGAAATGTGTTATATGTACATCGCATATCATTGAGTGATCTTTAAAAAATGAATGAGAGCACTAGTATGCATTATAGTATAAATGTATATGACATGATTGAATTATTATTCACGGTAATGATGGATTATATACAAAAGAAATGAGAAAAGGGTCCTATCCGATATAATCTTACATAAAGAATGTGTGCCTGTCTCCGTTTAAGAACATAATCATAAAACAATAGGCAGTAGTTTGAAAGAGGGACGAAAGATACCAAAGGGACAGTCAAACTCATAAATCTAAAACAAACTGACAACGCCATGGCTAAAAATGAAAAAGACAAACAGAAAAACAATAGTAAACATGACACAACATAGAAAACTAAAGAATAAACAACACGAACCCCACCAAAAACTAGGGGTGATCTCAGGCGCTCCGGAAGGGTAGGTGAGTTACAATCACCCTATTTATGGATACTTACGACGGCACACTTAAATAAAATGGAATCATTCACATTGGAAAAACAAAACAAAAAATCATCTGCAGACGAGCACATTACTCATTTGGGGATTCCTCAGTTTCGTTGTATTTCTTGTAACAATGCTCATTTATATCAGACACGTTTAATGTTTCGTATCTTCGAATAACCTTGATATTCGTTTCGCTGTTGTTACTCGAAATGGACGATTCGTCTAGGTTTATTGCTGTTTCTTCGTTACTTGTGTCTTGATGTTCATTTTCGGTTATCTTCACATTATCTAAATCAATATAATTCCTACAGGGAACCAGATAGGATTCGTCCAATGATGATCTCAGGGAATTATTCTCCTGACTGGATTTTAACTGATGAACAGTACAAAGTACATTTCGATTGGAAATGTTGTTTGCTTGCCAATCTCCTAAATTGACATTTAACGGTTGACGTGTGCTATCTTGTACGTTGTTTCTGAAGGCTTGGTGAGAAATAGTAGCGTTTATTGAGTTATAATACATACTATCAATTTCATCGTAATGGGCTGGTCTCATAATTGTTTCATCATTTCTGCGTGATAGGGTCTCTCTACTAAGATAAAGATAAATTAAGTTAAAATAAACTCAGCACAGTAACCAGGATGGAAATAAGCAAACACACAAGTATTAAGCTGTAATCCGTTCTAACCAATCATACGAAGCGGGCATAATGAATATGTGAAAAATAAACACTCTCTTTCTGTTTTAGAACAACGTATAGAACCAGGGATCACGATTTCATCAAACGGCATAGACACTAAATATACATTAGTCAATTTTAATTCAAGACATATGTTTTGTGTTTTATGCAACACATCCATATTTTATGATGGTATAATAATATGCTTATAACGAGAGACATTACAGTTACTTCTAGTTGAACTATGTTTATTTATGTACCATTATAATTTTGCTTAGTTTCATCAGTTACCAATTTTTACATCGGACCCAGACTTCTTTTAAACTGATATTAACTCTGCGAATTGCTGTTTGTTTGTTTAATTTATATTGGCCAGAGGAGCTCGGAAGTGTTGAGATCTAAAAAAAAACATGTTTAACCCAACTATATCTGTGCGCCTGTCCCAAGTTAGGAATCTTTTTTTGTCATGTATGTTTATTTTTATTCAAATTTGATTATATGTTTTGTAGTTTAGTGTGACGTCCATTTTTTAATAAGTAAGAATACATCGGCCAGGTGAAGCCTGCCAACTGATGCGAGATTAACCCGCTCTGCTAAAGACTTTTTGGTGACCTGTTTTCTGATCTTAAGTCAATTGTTGTCTCTTTGACACTTTTGTATCCTTAAAGACGCTAAACATTGTTTTTTTCTCTAAATCCTGTCAAATAATCTAAAAAGGAATTATGTTTTAAACCAATATTTTAGCCATTGATATTTTAGCAAAAAACGATCAAGAACCAACAATAAAGAACACATACATATTTTGGATTCTGCTGGACCGTTGTTTGTATGTCAATGCTGAAATTAAAAATCATGTTACCTTAAAACAGCTAATTGAGTTGAATTCAGGAATAATTATTCGTTTGCAAATAAACTTTATAACTTGTAGTTGAGTAATTGTGTTAATTCCAACATATTCACACCAAATTCAAAGAAGTAGGTCCGGTAAGGGACGATTTTGGCCTCAAATTTCAGGTTCATCTAACGAAAGATTTTGAACACTTTTTAAACGTTAATGTGTTTATTTCTGTTAATCCACATAGTTAATGTTAAAGATTTTAACTGATAGTCATAAAAAACGCTCCAATTCAAGCTTAAATGTGTCAAAAAATGTCACTTTTCAGATATTTTTTGTTACAAATGAAAGTCGCCGCATCCGTGTTCATCCTCAACATTTACATATAATATGTATTATCATCACATACAACTTTCAATTCAATATTAAGAATGAACACACATGCTGCCATTTCATTTAAGACGGAAACCGTCTTAAATTTAACAAAAATACTAAAATTGTGAAGATTTCAGCAATTTAGCATGACTTAGTGATGCTAGTACCCGATTAATCTGCATTGCATTGCCAAAAAGAGCCCAGATTTTTGAAGCAGAAGCATTTTACTTTCCAGTAAATAAATAAAAGTTTACATGTCTTGCTGATGTTGTCCATTGTGTATAAAGGCAAGCGCAATACTGAAATGTAAGCGACTTTGATTTTTAAATTATATAACATGATAATAGTGAAACTTACAATTAAATTATTACACTAGTTAAATAAAGATAATCTGTGAGGTTCTTTTTAATTGTATTCGTTTACAAAACGGTATTTTCTTGTCTTTTTGTGACATGTTTTACATTTTTACAATGAGTCTTATAATCTTTAACTACCATTGTTTTCCCTCATTTATACGAAAACAAGTATGATATAATTCCTCATCTCTTTCATAGTATAATATATAAAAATTACCTTTGTTTCCACACCAACAAATAACAGTCATTAAAAATATCACTCCAAGTATCATAGCCAATTCCACTGTGAAGACTTTAACTTTAGAATGTTGCTTTTCTGTGATTAGAGATATTATATTATATTAACTACATATCATTTCTTTACATTTCACTACCTGCATGCAAGTCTTATATTTGTTTCACGAAGCAGAAAAAGAGAGAGAAATGTATAATTCATAAATAACATTTAGTACTTGATATTTTCGCTTAAAAAGTTCTGCATCTGTGGATCCGTTGTGATTATAAACATACTTTATAATTGGTGATTTTCGACTACATCCACTTTGTTTTGTAACTTTGTAGTAGTTGTTTTATGGCAAACATACCGCATTTACAAAGAGATGATACAACCCGAAGATAACCGAAATGTATAGCAACACGTTAAAAACCTCCGATATGCATCAATATGATACAATCCGTAATATTTAATTTTCAGGGATTATAAATTAATTGCAATATGTGCAATAAACCAACAAACAGAAACTTTTGTAGATTGATTTGATGTACACATCAATTGATAATATTTACACAAATAAAACTGGGTTACCTATTTGTGCAGCATACCTGTTTTAACTATGACAGTATCTGATCTGCTACTTTCACCAGCTACAGTCTTAGAAAACACCCGTAGGAAGTAAACTGCACCAGGTTGTAAACCATTTAGGATAGCTGTAGATTTGTTTTCTGCCGAAACTTGACTCCATAGTGATTCAAAATGTTTACGGTATTCTACGAAGAAGGTTTCTTGTAATCCGATATTGTGGTTATCCGTCCATTTGACTATAATTTGTGTATCCAATGCAACAGGTTTTATGTTTTGTGGTGCTCTAAATTGTCCTACGAATATAGAAAAAAAGATGAATTATTGATATTACATTAGATAAATATAGATTCTTAGATGCAATTTAGAGCACCACAAAACATAAAAGCTGTTGCATTGGATACACAAATTATAGTCAAATTGTCGTTACTATCTCGTTAGGTGTACCTGAACATTTTTTCATTACTGAGTATCGTAAGTATGACGCATGCATAAACAAGACGCTTTTTTTGACGGACTAATTTGAGTCTAATAGTTTGCTGTGTTATGTTAAGGTGTATAACACGACCCTCTTCATAATGATATTTACCTGTTTTGATAAGTTTCTCATCTGTCATATTACTCGCCCCTTTTATGTTTTTAGAGTACATTCGAATGAAGTATTCAGTTCCTGGAGTAAGTCCATTGATGGAACCAGTATTCGTCCTGGGATCTGAGACAGGTATTGTATTCCAGTACTGGACATCACGTCTACGATACTGGATGACGATCGACTGTGGAAATCCACCATTAAACCTTTCATGCCACTGGACAGTGACCTTATTTTTCTTAGGCATTATCTTCATAATTTCTGGTGTTTCAGGACAACCTGCAAAAGCAAATACATCTCATTTTTACGAGATGATGTTCTTAGTTTCTTATAGCATTATCTTACAATGTTTCATTTTGTATAAGTGTTGAAGGAATGCACTTGCCTCTGCAATAGTAAAGTCCTTCAGAATAGAAACCTTATCAATATCACAAACTGTCACAATATCTTCACAAAGTCATGCAATTGTTTTTAGTGATTATGTGAACGGCGTTCTATTTGCAAACGAAATTAACAAACAGTGGAGTGATATTTTCAGGTTCATTTAAAAACAAGATAAATTTGAGGCAACATCAATCTTCATTGCCTGAACCATTAATTAGAGGGATAGTAACGATTTTCTAGTGAATTTACATAATAAATGATAACAATATAAGGAAAATATTACAAGAACAAATATGATTGCTTACTTGCCGAACGAAAGTAAATGCTGATGTTCGCTGATCCAAACTTATTTCTCAGTGTTATTATATATGAACGGAAGTCATGTTTATTTTCTATGTTCATTGATATGACCAGTCTACTTCCATTCACAGTTACAGTGTTGTTGTATACTTTGTCCATCAACCTCCAAGTTTCCAGAGTATAATTGTCGTTAGAATGAATCTTATCCTCACCAATAACAGTAAAATTCGTAATCTCTGGAAAACTAACAAAGTCAACTGTCAGGTATCCCACTTGACCTTTAATTCCGTATTGTGTGTTATAGTTGGAGGTAACAAAATACGGTTTCCCTGGAGAAATAATTAAAGAGATTAAAGTCTTTTTGAAGGCAAATTATGTACATTATGTACTATTTAATAAGAACAGATTTTTATATTAATTTGTTTGATCATTACATTGTAAATTTTGTGTTCCAGTACATTAAAATATCGACATGAGATATTCACATACTTTTTAATACAAAACTCGACACAATAAGATTGCAACATTCATGCATTGTTGGAATGCACTTCTGATGAATGACAAATTGGTACCGTTAAAGTATTTTTTTGTATTGTGTTTTAATTATTTTTTTTACGATCCCTTAACAAAATTGTTGAGTAAAAAATACTCACCTTGTGCTTTGAGAAAAAATTCTCCACGAACAAAAGAGTTGCTTCCATTCAACGGCACATTATTAGAAGCGTGACAAATATAAAGCCCGCTGTCGTGATGGCGATCTGTTTCTCCTGTGGTGTTTGGAAGTATTAGTCTACCACTGCCAATGTCTGGAAGATATCTGATCAGATCAGAAGAGTCAGACCTATGTTCCCACTGTTTAAAGATGTAGTGATCTGGTACCCCACGAGCTATGCAGTTTAATTGTCTGTAATAACCACGGTCTTCAAATGTGACCTGCACTATTGGTGGATCTGTGAATTAAGAAAAAATAATTATGTAGTAAATTGAGGCGACAATAGTTTATCAATGCTGAAATCACATAAATTGGCATTTATCTATTATCTGTGTCAGAAATATCATACGTTATGCTTAATCGTGGAGAAGGTTCTTTAGTTTATAATGAAATGAAAATAAGCTACATCAGTATGCTAATCAGCAATATTAGGTGAAGATATGTATGTGGTTATAATAAACACTTGATTTTGAGTTAAAATTAAAGTCACAATGTTTGTGTCTAAATAAATGCATTTGTTTCATTTGCAGAGTTTACTCAAGGTGTTTTCCTGTGGTACGTGTGTAGGGATGAGACACAGAGTTAAGTTCTGCAAACAATCACAAGGTTCTTTCACCCACCTGATATTGCATATTGAACTATGGCTAGCGTTAAGCTTAACATACTTATTATGAACGTTATCGAAGTGAAATGACATTAGTATCATGCAAAACGAACTCAGACGGTCAACCCAACGTAGGCACGTTTTAGTGTTTTGTGGCATTCTATTCTTTAAATTATCATTTTTGTTTTTATTTTTTGTGTTATTCCTAAGTTAATGTTATTTCATAACAGGATGCATTATTATTTTCGCCAACATTTTGGTGTTTGCAAGTATTAGTCTACCACTGCCATCGTCCGGAAGATATCTGATCAGATCAGAACAGTCAGACCTATGTTCCCACTGCTTAAAAATATACGGATTTGGTATCCCGTGAGCTACACAGTTCAATTGTTTGTAGCTACCGCGTTCTGCAAATTTGACATATACTGTTGGCGGATCTGTGAATTTACAAACAAATTATGTGGTAAATTGAGGCGACAAAAGTTTATCAATGCTGAAATCTATGTCAGCTTAATCATAGAGAAGGATCTTTAATTTATGATGAAATGAAAATAAGCTACATCATTATGTTAATCAGCAATATTAGGTGAAGATATACACGATGTATGGTTATACTAAACACTTATTGCTTTAATGTTTTATTAAAATCAAAGTGCACCATAATTAAGTCAACTGTTTGTGTCTTAATAATTGCATTTTTTTTCATTTGCAGAACTTGCTCAAGGTGTTTTCCTCTGGTACGATTGTAGGTATGAGACGCAGGATTGAGGCTTGTATGCTATCACGTGGTTCCTTTACTGCCGGATATTAATTATTGGACTATGGAAATCGTTAACAGAATCACAATGGACGTTGTCTAAGTTAAATGACAATAGTATCATACAAAACGAACTCAGATGGTCCATATTTAAAATGAACATGTTTTAGTGTGCTGTGACAATCTATTCAATAAATTATAATTTTTGTTTCAATTTGTCGTGTTATTCCTCAGGCTTATGTTATTTCCTTACTAGCTGCATTACTATATTTACCACAATTTGTTCCGGAATCCCATAACCCTTATCGTAATATTTGTCATTACGTAAAAACGTGGGGTGATTTATTTGTTTCTGTGTGTATATATGCAATTAATGGACCATATATATCATGAGTATGAACATTATGAATTATATGCAATTATATAAATTTTGGCAATTTGATAATGTTTTATTGTGAAATTAACAATCATGGAACTTACAATATACTTCAATGGTCACGATATCTGAAGCGCTGCCGGCCATATTTGTGACGGTGCATCTGTACTGTCCTGCATGTTGTCTATTAATGCTTTTAATGTTTAAATACTGTGATCGCTCATCCCGTGGACTTTCATGTTGGAACCTTTTCTCCCATTTTAAGTTTTTTATTTCGTGGTTTGAACTGTAGTTGCAATACAATGTCAAATCTAATCCTTCCAGAATGCCCAGGGTTTTATTCAACGAAATCGAAACAATTGGTGGCACTAATTACAAATAATACATGTACATGATTACATAGAATGTTAAAAAAATGAATGTCCAATAGATAAAACAATATACAATGATTAAGTGAACTACAAGCGAAGACAATTTTTGATTCTCATATACAACTTTATAAATTTTATGGGTTCAAAACGTTTTAAATTTTAAAGTTAGGGTTGTGTGAGTACAGACAATCTTGTGTAGCGAAAGGTCAGAAATAACACGAAAATACCAACCCAGAAGGCATAAGGATTCATTATGACATTTTAGGGAGGGGGGTCCATGTTGGTCAATTTTGTCAAATAGCTTCTTACACTTCTATAAATTTTTATATTCCTTGTTTTTAGATATTCAGGTTATACAGTTCTGATTAATCGATAGCATAACATTTTCATCGACTTCCTACGACATTTTGTATGCTACATACATCAGATAAATAAAGGCAACAGTAGTATACCGCTATTCAAAACTAATATATCCATGGACAAAAAACAAAATCGGGGTAACTAACTAAAACTGAGGGTAACGCATTAAATATAAGAGGAGAACAACGACACAACATAAAAATGTAACACACACAGAAACGGACTAAGCATAAGACAAAATCCTATGAGAATAACAAATATAACATCAAAACCAAATACATGAATTTGGGATAGATAAGTACAGTGACACGTCTTATAGTAATGTGAATTCACACTAAAAAATAAGAGAAAACAAACGACACAACGGAAATACAACGTTAAAATGTAACACACGCAGAAACGAACTATAATATAACAATGGCCATATTCCTGACTTGGTACAGGACATTTTTAAAGGAAAAAGTTGTGGGTTGAACCTGGTTTTGTGGCATGCCAAACCTCCCTCTTTTATGGCCATGTGAAATATAACATTAAAATGACAAAACAACATTACTGGACTACAATATCAATAAATAGGAGAACATAAAAGATTTTTAAGTGCATGTTTTAAATTATTTATGTTCAACAATGAAACGACAAATATCATTTTTCCCGCTAATTGCCAAGTTTCTTATTTTTATACCACCAACATAACAGAATAACAACAATATCAAGAATCACTAAAAACTGTATCTAAGACTTGATGCTTCAGCAAACATTTGTTACCTAATTTTCTTTACATAGTAATGAGAAGATGGGGTATGAATTACGATTCCAATTCGACAACTCGCAATCCAAGTCACAATTTAAAAGTTGTTATAAAATGCATTATAGGTCAAAGTACGGCCGCAAACACAGAGATCTCACCTAACAACTAATTATAAAGGACCTGAAACATGACGACTAGTGTAAAACTATTCATTCGGGAAAACCAACGGTCTTATCTATATAAAAAACGAGAAACACTAATGAACTACATTAGTTGTCATATTAATAATACTGTAAATCCTAAATAAATATACTGGAGAAAAAATTTCAAGTTATACCATTCCCGCGTTAAAAAAATCCATAGAAATCTAGAGTGTTAAGTAAGAAAAAACAAACCATGAATGTGAATATATATTATTACTCACTATATACAAACAACTGAACCGTGCGCTCCATAGAATATCGTGCTATATAATTTTTTGTCGCACATGTATAGCTTTGCAAATGGTCTTCTTGTTTTGGTTTGAATGAATAGACTAACAACGCTGTTGTTTTTTCTTCAAGAATTCTATTGTGAACCATCCAACGTAATTTTCCATTTGGAATCCCATGATTTACAGTACAGCTCAATTTCAATTCACGATCGAGATATCCATACACGACGTGTTGAGAATCTTCCTCTTCTATCGTTAAGTTACTGGGATATGCTGAGAATAAAGAATAAGATTTTCGTTTAAATCAGAATAAGTGTTTTGTTTTTCGTAATGGCATTGTTGCTTGTTGAAAACAATGGTCCGTAGTTGATCGTCTCTTTAAGGTTAACAAAAAAGTCTGATAAAGACAACTTACCAAGTAATGAGTTCGTTTCACATTTTTGATTCGAGCGTCTCCGATGAATCTTTTATAGACGAAACGCGCGTCTGTCGCAAATTTATAATTTAATACTTATCTAAGATAAGTTTATTTTTAACCACTGGGTCGATGCAACTGCTGGTGGATTTTTTTGTATTCCTTACGGGTTTCTCCATAGCAGTTGTCAACACTTCTGTGTTGACATTATTTATATGATCATAATGCGTTTACTTTTCTACATTGGCTAGAGGTATAGGGGGAGGGTTGAGATCTCATAAACATGTTTAACCCCGCCGCAATTTTGCGCCTGTCCCAAGTCAGGAGCCTCTGGCCTTTGTTAGTCTTGTATGATTTTTAATTTTAGTTTCTTGTGTATCATTCGGAGTTTAGTATGACGTCCATTATCACTGTACTAGTATACATATTTTAGGGGCCAGCTGAAGGACACCTACGGGTGCGGAAATTCTCGCTACATTGAAGACCCATTGGTGGCCTTCGGCTGTTGTCTGCTCTATGGTCAGGTTGTTGTCACTTTGACACATTCCCCATTTCTTTTCTCAATTTTATAATCAATAATTAACGGTTTAAAAAACTATGAATTTTTGAAATACTAACTAAAGGCATTTCTACCTCAGGAGTAGATAACCTAAGCTGTATTTGGCAAATCTTTCAGGATGGTTGGTCCTCAATGCTTTTCAACTTCGTACTTTATTTGGACTTTTTTTATTCGAGCTTCACTGATGTAGACGAAACGCGCATCTGGCGCAAATATAAAATTTCAATCCGGGTATCTATAATGATTTTATTATTGTTCGTCTGTAGTAAGGAACTTGTGCCAAATATTGTCTAGACAAAGTCATTTAGCCACTTGCAAACACAGGACTATATGATTACAAATGTGAAGTAAGTACGATTGATTCAAACTGGTTAATTAAAAGTGATGTTTTATCAAAACTTTGAAATTGAGAAGATTTTGAATGGCATTTCTAGATTTTAATTTTAGTTTCTTGTGTACAATTTGGAAATTAGTATGGCGTTCATTATCACTGGACTAGTATATATTTGTTGAGGGGCCAGCTGAAGGACGCCTCCGGGTGCGGGAATTTCTCGCTACATTGAAGACCTGTTGGTGACCCTCTGCTGTTGTTTTTTATTTGGGCGGGTTGTTGTCTCTTTGACACATTCCCCATTTCCATTCTCAATTTTACATATTGTAATAACTTACTTCCTATTGTCAAAGTAAAAAATTCATCATGGAGACTTCCTCTTACACATTTGTAGTGCCCTTCATCCTCACTGGAAAAATTTCGAATTTGCAAATTATACTGATGACTTCCATTGACATGTATAATTGATAGTCTGTTGGATTTAGACAACTTAGAATTAATGATATCCCCATATCCATATGTAGAATGATTTTCTGGTCCCTGCCATACTATCTGTTCATTTGACAACTGATCACATGGTAAAAGGACTGTGTCATCTTCAAAATGGTACAAAACGGTTACTGCCAACAGTTCTGTAATAATTTTAGTTAAATGTTTTTAAAATATCAAGACACCATAAATAGTCACTTTTACTACACCTGGAAAACAGATAATTATTGGTATATTACGCCTCTCCCAAATAAAGAATATTTAGACTATGCCATAAAATTGAGAATGGAAATGGGGAATGTGTCAATTAGGCAACAACCCGACCACAGGGCAGACAACAGCAGAAGGTCACCAACAGGTTTTCAATGCCATTATTAATGAAATTGCGTTTTAAAAAAAAAAATTATTTTACAAGCCTAGCGTGTTAGTATTGCATCCATTGTGCTGTACTATTATACATAAGAGGTGAGGGACAAGACAAATCCCGCTTCTGGATCCTGAATATTTTCCTACGTAAGAAACCAATTAGTAGCCTAGTGCTTTTTGTTCTGCTCTTTGGTCGGATTGTTGTCTCATGGCTACTCATTCCCTATTTCCATACTGTATTGTTAATATCATCAACAACTTTGCTTCTCTAATCATAGCATTACTCGACAATACAATTATGTCATATTGTTTAAATCTGCATCCGGACAGCAGAGGCGGTACAAGAAAATATTATCAAATAAAGTGATTGCAACAAATTGTCTTACCAGTCACGCCACTTACACAACAGATTAACTTATAAAGAAACATGCTAGTACATAGTAAGCCATCGAGTGACTTTCATCAAAACAGAACAGACAAATGTTGGGTTCAAAAGAGAGGCGAAAGATACCAAAGAGACATTCAAAGTAAAAAATTAACTGAAAACGCCTTGGCTAAAAATGAAAAGACCAACAGGCAAACAAGAGTACAAAAAACACCATGAACATATATAGTGCGAAGTTTTGAAACAAACAGTGGTTTACTATCTTACCTGAAAATGTAAGGAAAAGACTAAACAGTTGTGAATTTTTCATTTTGTCAAGGTTTGTAAATCCCTAAAAATATAAATGCATTATATTTACAAAATCTGATAAATTTGAACAACCTGTGAATTCGTTACCTTTACTTTTATTATAATTTTGAAAGTGACATGAAATCAATTTCAGTTTCTGGAAGTATTAAACAATTATTAGACATTTATTTTTTTACATTTTTAAGGTTGTTGACCCTTCAAACATTACTGTTGCATTTCAGTCTTATGTTTTGTTGAAAGTTGTTTGATGTTCTCTCATTTTTCTTTGGATATGATATTGTTTATCCCTTTCAACTTTTAGTGAAATTTCACGTTCACATATTCCTTATTGATAGAGATAGAATATTCAAAATGAAAAATACTTACCAGTATCTCTACATCATGATACCATACATGAATTTTAACAATTTCCTCTTATCAGAGTTCAAAATATGTTTTGTTTGTTTGTTAATTTCCTTCCTTTCACCTTGATAGACAATAATTTTGTAATAAATGTTTGATTTCACGTCACACTTAATTGAGTTCAATTCATTATAATTATCATCTTATTATTACAATTGTTATCATGTGTGGTATTTGAATAAAATCTGAAGTAGGTAGCATATATAGTTTTTCATAATCCATTTCTATGTATGTTTGCGTTTGTTTGTGTAGCACTTCAGTGTTTAAATTGTTTCGTTGTGTTTCCTGTTATGGTTGATGAGTTTCCCTCAGTTTTTGTTTGTGACCCGGATTTGTTTCAATTAATGTCGATTTGTGACCATTGAACAGCGTTGTACTAATATTACCGTTACTTATAGAAAAATTGATTCATTATTTAGTTTATTTTTATTGCATCAATATTTGCTTCCATCATCGTATATCTTTCTTCAGTTATCTAGAAGGCATTTTTTTTTAACATGAGCAACTTTTTGTCATATATTATATAAAGTTTACCTGCATCGTTTAAACTTTTATCGTTTAAAGAATATCAAATCTTGCTCTTTTATGATATATATTGTCTATGACATTGATTTATTTGAATTTGCTGTTACAAAATATTTGAAATAATTATAAATTAAGGCTTTTTTATATCATGAATTTCTCCGATTTTCGGTTCTTGATTGTCTTTATAATGGGTCAAGGCTTCAAAAGCTCTTCTAAAACTTCAACAGGTTGTTGACTTAACATATTTTGTCATCAATGCAAATTTTATTAAAAAAATACTACACACACCTTTTTTTGTAAAAAGCTTACTTACTACCTTTTGATAGCTTAGCTGCATCATACTTGTACGTACGATATGGTGGTTTTAGTATGTAAAATGTTTTATCTACTAGTGTATACACTAGAAATTAGGAGATTTAATGCCCGTCTTTACCTGATTTTGACACATTATTAATTTGCATATGTTTATTTTCATGAATGTTCCACACAGTCACCATTTTAATGAATTGTTGTAAGAGGCCTCCTTAATATTCCATGTCATTCTTACAACATTTCTAACTTGTCTGAAGCACAATTTTGTGGAAACATGTGGCCTAAGCGTATTTGTATAATTTGTATATTTGGGTTTATAACATGTAATCTAATAAAATGTCTGAATGTAATCGGTATTAATACGTATTTTAGGTTTTGGTGATTTCATTTACAGTCAAATGAAAAAATCCGAAATATCTTGGGGACTACATTTTTTACTAACATGAACTTGACGCGACATTACAGAGATTTGAATCGGATATATAAAACCTATACTAAATTTTGTCCGTATATAATCTTTTATTCTATCCAGGATATGCTCCCAATTCTATATCTTCCTTAAGTGAATAAAATCTTTCCCGTATCATGTTGAAGAAATGAAAACAGATATATGTTACGTAATAGCTTGACGATGACGTTAATGCCGTATCAAAAATAATGATTATGCACCGTGGTGCGAAGCAAAAATCTGAAGCAATTAATTGGTACCGTTTAAGTTATAACTGTAAATAAAAACGTATAAAACGCTATTTCATTAATAATGGCATATATATTTTTTTTTATTTTTTTTTACTGATTTTCTGTCACAAGTTTCACTGTTAAATTATTTTTTTATTAATACGATACGGAAATAAAAACGCATTGTTCATATAAAAACATAAAATATCTTCAATGTTATGAATTAACATAGTAGATATATTAATACTTTCTAATTGTCAGATTCGAATTGTGTTTTGTTTGAATTAGAGCTGTGTTATTATTAAGAGAATTATTCATCCCTCAACGAACTAAAATTGGTATATACGTTGGCAAAACAAAAAAACTCATCATAAGATACCAGGATTCTAATTTGTATTTAATTTTTTTTTATTAATCAAAGAAAAGAAAAACCTGAACTCTGTGAAAAATGAACTAAGTGAAAAATGAAAAACGGAAAGTCCCAAATCAAATGGCAAATCAAAAGCTCATACACATCAAACGAATTTGTCTTCATGTTTGACATGAACGAATATTTGTGTTAGAGATAGAAAAGACAATGCATAAATGCTATTGTGAGAAGAAAAAGACTGAGATTTGCATATGCATAGTTAATCAAGAAGTTTTAAAGGGCACTTTAGAGATGCACTAATGCAGCGTTACTTCTAATGACACTTACGTAGTGGCACCTACATAATGAAGGTACAAGAATCCAACAAAATGTCAAAACAATTCAGAACTTTGCGTTTTGAAAGATTTGCAAACGAGGACCGAAAGATACTAGAGGAAAATTCAAAAGTAAACTGACAATGCCATGACTTAAAAAGAAAACGAGAAACAGACAAACAAGTACAAAGGTACACACGACACAACAAAAACCCAACTAAAGACAAAGCATTACAAACCCCACCAAAAACTTTGGGATCCCAGGTGCTCCGGAAGATTACGAAGATTCTGCTCCATATGTGGCACCTGTCGTGTTGCTAATATTATTAAAAACCCGGTAAATAGTCTAATTTGGTAGGTCAAATTCGTTTAAAGTTAACGGGATTGTAGTTAAGACGAAGGGAACATATCCGATATCATAGATATTCCATAACAGTCAAACAACTCGTAACAATGTCCGTAAAACTTACGAATGGACGATTTCAACTTCACTATTTGGAACGCTTGTTTTATTAACTGCATTGTGAAAAGCAACACTCTATCAAAGAATTCAGGATTATAGCAAATACAAGCAAAGGAATATCTTTCAATTGGGAGATATATACTCCGTATGTAGGCTTTGCTGACATGTTACTACACGGAAATGGAGAGATCACAATTAGGAAGATGAAACTTTCTCTTTTGTCGTTAAGCTTTGTTTTCAACCTACCCCCATTGTCAATTTCTAGTTGTAAGTCAAGATATAAGTCAAATGTATTATAACTATTGAAATACTATTAAAAGATGATAGAGTCTTAGATTGTATGTACTCTAAAGGATCTATGTTATTTTTAGTATCCACATTTAATTCACGCCGCCTCTAGAATAGACAGTTTCACAATAAGTTAGATATAGGAATCTCAAGGATTTCAAAATATTTTTGTAGTATCAACACTGGTTGTATATTTGATCTTAGAATATCTAAATGCTGCTGCTCACGTATTATGAATATAAATTCATAACCTTCTATTCAATTCGATAATAAAAAATCAATACCAGCACTATTTCAGTTCGGTCCGATAACAGATTATGTCGTCCATTATAAGACAGAAACATAATCTTGTCTTTAACTTCACTATATTTCAATTGATGATCTCCCCTTAACATTTTAAAATTTATTAGCAATATCCAGATTTATTTTACACAATTAAGAAGCTTGCTTGACATGAAATCCATACTTATGTCATGGTTTGAATTACAAATAGAACATCTTGTAATGTGGTGGAAGGGGCATTGCCAAGTGCGTTTATTTGTACATACATGTACTATTATATATGTCTTTGTTTATATGTTTTTAACTTTTTTTCATTGAACTTCAACTGCTATGACAATGCATTTATTGAACAATGTATAAAATATACGCACATTTTGGTTGTTATTTTTATTTAACTAGTAGATTATGTTACGATAGAACTTGAACATGTGTTAGATATATTAGACAAAAAAATAATAATTAAACAAGTATTTTGTATTTTAAAAGTACATTTCATTTTCAGAAAATCAGCATCCGGAATACACACTTTAAAGAATCAATTATTTACTTTTACTTTCGATCGCTACATGCTGCTTTACCAGGAATCTAATGTCCTGAGTCTAGTACTTTCATAATGTATGTTGTGAAATAAGAAACATCAATAGAATCGTTAAAGGTAAGAATCATGGTTCATTGCTTTCCAAGTACATTCTACCCGGGAAAGTTTTATTTTACATCAGATTATTTTTAAAACTTATAATATTTCCAATGTTATTCATAGATTTGCAAGGTAATTACATTAAACCTTAACATGGCTTTATAAATGGATTTGGTTTTTTGGCCATTGTTTTTTTTTCTTCTTCGTTTTCAATGTGATAATTACATTTTATGTTTCCTTTTTCCAAGATTCAAAGTTTTATTTACAGTCGATATTCAATAAACTACATAAACACAAACTTTAGTGAGCTTTTCAAATCGACGTAAGAACAAGATACAATATACACACATAATACAATACACACATACAAAAGTCATGAATACAACCCAATGTTAAACATATAATGCATAGAAAGATACCATAAATGACATACATAAATTAACAGCATAGTACACTAAAAACACAACACAAGTTAATAATAAGATTGCACAAATCAGATAGTCACACAAAAAATAAATGTAAAATAAAACAGGCATAAACACTATGTGCCTGTACTGCACTGGTATGAGCTGTTACTTGGATCCCATGTTTGTACCAATTGTTTGAATTGGTCAAAAGATGTTTCCATAGTACATTAAAAACACAGCACAAGTTAATAATAAGATTGCACAAATCATATAGTCACACAAAAAAGTAATGTAAAATAAAACAGGCATAAACACTATGTGCCTGTACTGCACTGGCATGAGCTGTTACTTGGATCCCATGTTTGTACCAATTGTTTGAATTGGTCAAAAGATGTTTCCATTAGACAATGGTTCAGTAGCGCATTCCAGATTTGTGCAGCTTCATAGCAAAACAATCTAATGCCATACTTAGTAGTTCGAACTCTATGAAGTACTGCGGTTTCCTGTGCTCTTAAATCATACTTTATATAAATCAAATCATGAAGGTAGCTCGGACATATTTTGTGAATTATTTTAAATGTTTTTATCGCAGTTGTTTTTATTCTTCTTATTTTAAAAATGGTAATTTAGATTTTTCTAGCAGTTTTTCGTAAGGACTATCATAATCTTCATAAATGAATCTTAGAGCTCTTTCTTGACATTTTTCCATTTTAAAAGATTTTTTTTCACTACAGTAGTGCCAAATTACTGGACAATAGTTAAAATTCGAAAGAATGAATGAGTAGTATGCTGTTAACCTACCTAGCCTGTTTAAACATTTACCCATACGTTTTAGAATATTTAATTGTCTTGATGTCTTTTTACATATTTAAGATATATAACTGTAAAAGTTTAAGTCCAAATCTATAGTTATTCCAAGAAGATTAACATTTTCTTCACAAGAAATATTGTTTCCATTTAAATTGAATATCAAATTATGTTTATTTGATTTTTCCCAATGGCTATAGCCTGAAATTTTTCAGGACGAGCCTTCATTAAATTTTTAGATTCCAGTTTATTAGATTTAAATCATCAGTTTCTAAACTTTCAACAACTTTATCTTAATGATGAGCACTCTATGATACAGTGTTGTCATCAGCATAATTATAAATGGTGCTTATTTATATTGTGTTGTTTTGTATACTTTTGACGCGTTTTCATATATTCATACCACACGAACAAATTCATTTTTAAAAGCAAACAAACTACCAGATAAATTTATGTCAATTGTGATAAAAAGTTAACTTATTGGCACCTATAATTACTCTTTTTTTGTATAAACATTCAACTGATTAAATCAAAATACTCAATTTGTTTAATACACATGCTTTATTTAAGAAATAGAAGAAACGGTAATACACAAAGAGTAAAAAAAAGAAGAAGAAAATAAGACATCTAAGGTTATAAGCAAAGACAGCCAATGTGATATGTTGTAAACACGCTCGTGTTAAGAGTAAAGAGGTTAGCCTTAGATTTGTCCTTTATTTGTTTCACTCACAGTATCAAACTAAGTTAAACATTTTGAAGAAAAAAAAACGCCAAAAAATATACAAAACAGATTTTAAATCTTATTACAAGACATCAAATTGTTATTTTTTGTTATTGTTGGAGACAGTTCTTCGCAAAATTCAAAATTGTGCTTGTATTTAAAATTTTGCTTTAATCAAATAGAATTTTGCATTTGCACCGGCCTGGAAAATAAAAGCATATAAAGAGGCAACTTCGAAAATCTCTGCACTTTAAGCGGCATTTTTACATGAGTAGAATATATTAAGGTCAACGTTTGAAACTTCCCGTGGAACAACATCAAAACGTCGTGTAACGCTGTCGGCAATACCGTGCATAACGTCTATGCATATTGTTGTCAGTTATAAATAGAGATATATAAGTAAATTTGTCCACGATATTAACCTGTAAGTTTCTTCATTTATTTTTATATGCTGCGTAAATGTCATCGTCAAACTGGACATTTGCATTTTTAACACACAAACTACCATTGAAATGCTGAAAGACACATTCATTATATTTCAGTTCCTATTATCCGATAAAGAAATTACGATTATCAAAGAAAAAAAAATGCCATAGATTTACGATTATCATCCCGAATTTTTCAACGGCAATTTTTAAAGCGCTAAGACAATTCCAGTGCATCGTAACGATTCAGATATGATGTAATGGTATAGAAAAACCTTGCAGCTGAGTAACTATTAACAAAAAACATGCTACATGTGAGAAAAATAACTGTAAATATGTTACCTATATCTGCCGTCGACATATTGGGATAGTCGTAATTCCGATTATCTTTTAATACCAGTGATTACAAATAATCACGGATATCTACAAAGTTTTGTAATCCCAATATATTTGTTTAATTTATACCGTTTTAATCTTAAACTGTTTTTTCATTGAAGTTTTATTCCTGGGATAAAAAGATATTTAAACAATATTATTTTTATGAGCGACTTTTGATATGAAAATGATGTCGAAATTCATCTTTGAAGGTCACATATAACAAAATCATTAAATTGCAGTGTCATATAGAACATCTGTTTTTCAGTCATAAGGCTGTTTCATAAAGTTTTTTTTTGTAGTTATACCTGCCGTTATTGTGTTTGTGCTATGTTAGTATTTTTATTCTAGTGTTTAGTTTTGTGTTGTATGGTTTGTTGATATGCCATTTAGTTTTTCTTTGTTGACATATTTGTTGTGTATAGTGATTAAGACTATCAAACACTGTAGACTGTTGTTTTTCTATTTGTAACACGTTTACCCATTATCTCTATTTGGTTTGTTCACAAAGTGTTGTCATTATGATGGAAATGAATGCGACATACACTTGTTTGATGTGTTTAAGCTTTTGAATTACCATTTGATTCACGACTTTCCTGGTTGAATTTCCTCGGGGTTTGGTATTTTTGTTGTATTATCTTTTTAACACTATTTGCTTTATGATCGCTTATAGTACAAATATGTAGTGACATATTTAAATTTTGTTTTTACAGACGGTGTAGTCGTACAACCAAATATGTATTACTAGTCATTATAGTACTATGGTATGCAGCGAAAGCAAAAAGTGCAGGTGGTAAATATGCTTTTAAATGATTTATTAATTTAGATATTTGACAGTATTTTTTGTTGTTACAAAGGCCTTACAAAAACACACACTAACTTGTAACAAATTTATAATTTTTTGACTACCTCCAAAGCTCAATTTTATTTAAAGTAAACCGTTTACGTACATATATCATTTATTTAGTCATATTCGTCTTTAACGTCAATACTAAAAAAAAAATAATTACAGGAACATCTACTATATATTTATAGTAGCTGTTTAATCGCATCGTTGTTAATTTGATGGAATTTGATGCGACAGTCATTCAAGTTAAGGGGTTTAGAGCTAAAAAAAAAAAGAAAAGTTCAATTCACCATTTTCGAAAATGCCTGTACAGTTGCCGTCTATTCGTTTGATGTGTTTTATCATTTGATTTTGCCATTTAACTCGGGTCTTTCCGTTTTAAATCTTCCTCGGAGATCAGTATTTTGTAATTTCTTTTTCGGTAGCTGTTTAAACGAAATTAAGTTTATAGATTATCTTAGTTTATCTGGTTAAACAAGTTTATGAATACAGCAAGGCATTATGTTAAATTTGGGGAATTATTTTCATTAAACAGAAGTAATACAGTGGAAACTAATGACTAAGCCTGTGTATTTTGGAAAAAAACGTTGTTCTTGAATGCATCATACATACAGCGGACAAATATGCACCAATGTTATGGACTAAGCTACCAAACGGTAAAACAATAGCCAAGAATAAATGCCCGGCAGACACTGAAAAGTATGCAGTTACTGTTGAATACTACGAGAAGACAATGGTATACAATCTAACAATAAAACATTTTAACTCAACTGACATTAATTATGTGTATAGATGTGATTTCGGATTTGACTCTTATAAAGGGAATATTCTGCTTAATGAACAAGATTTCATTTGTAAGTAACTGATCAATTTATCTTTCTTTTAATTATTTAGATTAAGGATGTATGGGGTACTTGTGAATTTTAGAGACACTGTTCGACAAACATAACAAAAAAGCATGTAGATAGCAAAAAACAGATTTCCGCAAAAAATGTGAGATCACTTAGTATGTAATGCTCTTAATCGTTGATTGATTGAAAAAAAACGAAACAAAATAAAAAAAAAACTATCATATATTTGTAATTGCCTCCTTGTTCTTCATACACATCTAAACAGTAGGAAATATATGTAGCCAATTTTTATTTACGGTCCAAACACGGGACAAGTATATGAGAATGCAGGATTATTAAGTTTCTACAAGATTTCAATTCTTCCATGTAATCTTAATAAGTAAAATAACAAGAGGTTTATAAGTAAAAGCAATGTTTTAAATAATATTATGCAGATTGTCTTATATATTCTTAATATAAGATATTTGGACGAATGTAAATCTACCTGGTTTTTTTTATTCAAATATTTGTTGTTGATAAAAATCTGTTGTTCTTGTCAGCTGAACCCTCTGCTTACCCTTCCGGAGCACCTGAGATCACCCCTAGTTTTTGGTGGGGTTCGTGTTGTTTATTCTTTAGTTTTCTATGTTGTGTCATGTGTACTAGATTTACGAGTTTGACTGTCCCTTTGGTGTCTTTCGTCCCTCTTTTAGAGAAATGAAGAACTTCAGCTTAGATAATAAGAAGTACTTCTTTAGCTGCCGTTGCATTCTCGTATCGGGAAGTTTTTAAATCCAGCTGTGTTGGTAACTGAAAATGCAACCGTTCTGGCCTTCCTTGTATGGGTTTTTATAATGGCAACTGTTAGATAAGTATAGGATAAGCAACCTGTCTTTCTAACCAACTAGGCATTTTATCTTCACAAAGAAAGTGATATCACTTGTTAAGTTGATGAACATTACAAAAATAAATACATTTTCAAAATTTTTATCGCCATTTTGGAATCGTAAGTCACTATTTTTCTTTATTTATGTGTTGTTTTGTCGTACTTAAGGACTGTTATTTACGTTTGATCAAAACATACTTTGAATCATACCTATTACACAGCTTTGAAGGATTTATGAAATGTAGCCAATTGGTTATGACGGCATTTGCAAAATGATCGGTGGCAAGCTTGAACAAATGATTTTTTTTATGGCCAACAGCAGATTTATTTAATTTATCATTTAGTCAACTTTTATACAAAATTACATGCTTGTATCACGATTTGCACAATTATTTCCATAATATCTCCCACTAATATATTTTGTCAGTACAAAATCACAAAATTGACACGCAAAACATACGCCAGAGTGAAACTAAAACGTGACTCACAATTATCCTCTATAACAGCAGTAGCTTTCGTAGGTTGTTTATTGGGCGCAATTTAAAATCATTTAGTAAATTCGCATCCTCAAGGAAATTTTGACTGTCCCTCTGGTATCTTTCGCCCCTATTTTGGAAACATTGGTGAGTAATTTAAATGTTTAAATTATAGCTTTTCAAATAGTCGTATATACGGGGTGCAATATGCTTTTGGAAGTTCTTTCGAGAAAACAAATTCATCAATTTCAATTGTAATCTAATCAAAAAATATATTCTAAGTAAAACAGTTTCAATAAAATGCAAACAAATTTTCATTTAACATGTTTAAGATTTGTTAATCGTTATGACAAGTTCATTTGATTAAAGATAGTCCTGATTTTCTTTATGGCCAACAACAGATTTATTTAAATTATCATTTAGTCAACTTTTATACAAAATTACATGCTTGTATCACGATTTGCACAATTATTTCCATATTATCTCCCACTAATATTTTTTGTCAGTACAAAATCACAAAATTGACACGCAAAACATACGCCAGAGTGAAACTAAAACGTGACTCACAATTATCATCTATAACAACAGTAGCTTTCGTAGGTTGTTTATTGGGCGCAATTTAAAATCATTTAGTAAATTCGCATCCTCAAGGAAATTTTGACTGTCCCTCTGGTATCTTTCGCCCCTATTTTGGAAACATTGGTGAGTAATTTAAATGTTTAAATTATAGCTTTTCAAATAGTCGTATATACGGGGTGCAATATGCTTTTGGAAGTTCTTTCGAGAAAACAAATTCATCAATTTCAATTGTAATCTAATCAAAAAATATATTCTAAGTAAAACAGTTTCAATAAAATGCAAACAAATTTTCATTTAACATGTTTAAGATTTGTTAATCGTTATGACAAGTTCATTTGAATAAAGATAGTCCTGAGTTTTCTTCACTTCTCCGTTCCCAAGTGCTCTTCATCTTAAACTTCTTCCATCTAAGTTTCAACTACACTTTTATTATGTTGCAATGTAACTTGTTGCAGTGAATCAGTTTCCTTTTTTTGTTGGAGATGTTTTCATAAGGAGAGAGATTACAAAACCTGTTATTTTGATTGAATCATTGAATGATTACAGTGCCCTATATGGCAGCAAATATTAACTTGATATTTGCTTTGAAATAACTTAAAATTTGTATTACATAGTTACGTCTCATGATCGGTTTTATAAGGCCCCAATATGAGCCACATAGTTGCAGATGAATCATGTCAATCTATTCTGATTTTACTATAACATTCTTGAAACTCATACAATAAAAACTACACACAGCAACGCTTGTACAATTCTAAAAAATCAAAATGACATAGGTTAGGTATTTACAACATAGACTGCATAGATATGCTACTTATGAAAATAGCAATGTGCGATACGAACAGATATATTTACAAAATTTCAGCAGTTTGATAATGATAAAAAAAAATGAAACCAGTTAAGTACAAAAAATGTAATTGAACATGTTGAACGTGGTTGCGTACCTTAACATCCCAAAAGAACAGTTCCCTTCAATTTAATCTGGTATATTTCAAGAAATCAGGAATTGACAACGGTAAAGAAATAGCAACACATACTGCGTAGTTATATCAATTTTAACACAAATGAAAGGCAACGCGCAAATTAGAACTACAGATTTTCTTTGATCCCATTAGGCACTGCAAAATAGTCACAAATCAATACGGTGGTAATTTAGTTTTAAAAATTAATGTTGCGGATAACAAATACATTCTTTACAACTATAAGTGTCCGCATTGAAGCCCGAGTTACTGGAAACATGTGATGAAAGTGACTCATTCCATGTTTTTTCATTTGAAACCTTTGGAACATAACAGTCATTAAAAAATGGCCCGAGTAAGTCTATCAGCCCGTGACCAACCCTTGTTGTGGTCTATTAAAGTGATTGTGAGGTTTTGTGATCAGCTAAGGCGTGTACAGGTGATCGCAAATGACGACCTACGAGAAGGTAGATCTTTGCAGGTGTTGTACCTTCGATTACCATGTTTACGTTTGTTGAATGGCTGTTATGTCTCGCCAACATACTGCAAACCACATCGACACTGAAGAAGGTATGCAACATTCTGAGTTTTGCATGTTACATTTGCAATATATATTGTGCATACAGACCAAGTGAAGTAGGAAGTAAATTGTTTAGTTATCAGTACGTGTTGGCAAGTCAGTCATTGTATGTTACCACACGAATTGCACTATTTTGCAGTTGAAGAACCTTTATTCGAGGTGACATCATCACTCAGGAATACGACTTTCATACTTGCTGGTCTCCGAAAAGATATGACAGGAGTTTCGGAAAAGATCTTGGATACTTTTGAGTTTTTTGGAAATAATCTGCTAATGATTAAAGGCATATACACACAAGGAACATGTTCAATAAAATATTTATCCGTCATTTCCGATAGCATCTTACAAAATATCTGGTACTGAATCATAACTTTTTACAATATTAATAAGGGTTATTAAAGGTTCAAATACTGCAAGAACCAACCAGACGACGGCAGATGTAGCGTAATCGGTGCAAAATCATGCAGTTTAGCTTTTTCTAAGCAGAAAATCGACTTCTTTTTAAAAAGTTGTACACGCGTCAATCGCCTAATGTTATAGATATAAATTCCAGTACTTAAAAATCGTTCAGTCTGTTATGGCCTGTATGGTTGGATTTAAAATCTAAAAAAAAAACAACAATGAACGAGGTTATTAAATTTGATGTATGCCTTTTTTGGATGTTTTTTAAATATTTTTAAATATTTGTTTGTTTTTATAATGATTACGATTATGTCAAAATGTTGACTGATGCACCCCTATTTTAGACATTTTTCCCTAATTTGTTAACGCAACGTTGTCAATAAAATGGAATTTGATGCGACTTTAATACAAGTGAGAGGTTTAGTTAGCTGAATTCACCATTTTCAACAAGTCCGCACTATGACAGTTGTTATCCATTCGTTTGATGTTTTTGAGCTTTCGATTTTGCCATTTGATTATGGAATTTCAGTTTTGAATTTTCCTCGGTGTTCGGTATTTTTGTGATTTAACTTGTTTGGACAGTATTTTTCCATCTGTTGTTAGGCGTTTTTTTCTACGCAAACATTTACTATCATGTATTATTTTATTTTTATGTTCATAATATTTTTCTACATTTTTACGTATCATATTATTCATTTTTTTTCATATTTATCTTGTCTAGTATAATACAAAGTACATTCAGTCTCTACAAGACCAAATGTTTATCAGATGTAAAAAAAATTGCATTGTTCGCTCCCTTTATAAATTGATCTTACTTGTTTTAGTATCTACGTAGGATACACTAGTACATGATCTTTAGTCTTAAACGGTCATTTTCTTCTCCACATTATCTGAAAGTTTCATTCATTTTTCTGATATTTGTTTTTTGTAAATTCAGTATAATTTTGACATTTCAATCTATGATCAACTGTCAGTTGCTTTTCAATCAACTCAATATGTTATGTTGTGAACAGTAAGATAACAAAAACGGATCAGTCTGAATATTGTCAGAATTGCACTGATGCTACCGCAGCCACTAGGTCTGATAATCGACTGATATACTGGAATGACCCAAAAATGTATAGTTCAGTGTTTGAAATGCTATTCAGATGAAAATAATCGAGTACGTTTAATAATGATAGTCATTTGACTAAAAGTACCACAACAAGTACTGTGCATTATTCCTCTTTATATATTGATTTTTTACAACATATTTATATTATCTTTCTACAATGATAATTTATATCGACAGGTGTCATCTTTTATTAGAAAGCTAAAGTACTTATTGTGATATGTATATTGATTTGTACGAATTATTATTTTTATTTTTTTGGTTTTTGAATATTTCCTTTGTATTATAAATCAGGGTTGTATATTTGTAGGACTCGGAGGTGCGATGGGGACGCTGAATTGCGATGGTCACGCTGAAGTGCGATGGTCCACGCCGAAGTCCGCTAATATTCGATGGTTTAGCATGACGTTTGAATAGTGTAACGTTTTCAAATACAACATCGATTCGAAGGCAGGATGATAGGGTTGTATATGAAGGTTTCATGTTATCCGAGGAAAGGGACGGAAAATGTAAGTAACGAATATTTCAAGTCCCGGAAAGATTTTTTACATGACATATGGAGCAATTCATGGGGGGCAAAGCGCATGAAAGATAAACTTGATCAGCAAATAAGCCAACCAGTGTTCGGAATTATGCCGCACACATTTTGCACTATAAATAATGTATATTTATCTGTATATTAATTTTGATTTATCTTTAAGTAAGCGTCACATGATTTTATGTGGACAACGTAATAAAAATAAATTGCTAGCATTAGCATTATTTCGTTATATCAAGTTGATTTAATGTTGGTTTATTTCCGAGATAAATCCTGATTTCTAATAACACCGTCGCTCTAGTCTTATTTTTATTGTGGCTACTGTGATAATTGTTTACAACAGGTTAAGCCGAAATTAACATGTCTGGTTCCGAATCGTCCATCCTCAACTAAGTTGAACAGCACATTTTCTTAACCCATACTAATGTGTGCTAATCGGAAAATTGGCATTTTTGAAATTAGATTTAACAAGAATGTGTCCCAAGTATACGGATGCTCCACTCGCACTTTCATATTCTATGTTCAGTGGACAATGGAATTTAGGTCAAACAACTAATTTGCATTACAATTAGAAAGATCATGTCATAGGGAACATGTGTTCTAAGTGTCAAGTCGATTGGACTTCAACTTCATAAAAAACTACCTTGACCAAAAACTTTAACCTGAAGCGGGACAGACGGACGAACGAACGGACGAACAGACGGACGAATAGATAAATGAACGGACCCAAAGAACATAAAACATAATGCCCTCCCAACATGTAGGTGTGGCATAAAAACATCTATTTTTCTATTTAACCTGAACAGAAGTTAAAAAATTTACCAAAGACGAGACTACCAAACTACAGTTGCCAAATCTAAGTTAAGGGAATGACTGAAAAAAAATATATATCCAAGATTTTCTCAGTACCTTATAGTGTTATTTCTTAATATACAATGTGGTTATTGTAACAGAAAGCGTCGAAAAACAAAATAAAATATATCAGCGCATTGCGTGAAAAACTTTTCTGACTCAAACAAATAACATTCTTCCTTTTAGAAGTTAACTGGTTGCTCATTTAATGATGCTGTTTCATTTAAACATCTCGTGTCTGTTTTGCTTGTATTCTCAATGTCACAGACAGACGATCGCACGTCACCGTTTCCACCATCGCACTCCCGCGAAGCTATCAACAAATCTAATGTCACAATGCCACAATCGCACTTCAGCGTGTTAACCATCACACTTCAGCGTGGACCATTGCACTTCAACATAACCATCCAGAATAGTCCCATTGCGGTTCCGAGTCCTACCTATTTACCTCATAATACATATATATTTGTCTGAACGTCGATTTGCAATAAAATCTTGAATCTTGAATCTAGTTTGTTCATTACGAAATGTTCTGTTATGTAGATATTATTGTGCCAAGTAATTGAATATTGCAGGAATGAAACCTTGTTTATACAGTGATAAGCATTTAAATACTAATAAAATGGACCCATAAGTTATAATCGCTGTCTTGATTTTGGATTGCTATGCGATTTATATATAAAATGGTCATGACTAGATACTTTTCTTACCATTGCAGACGTTTGTCATTTTAAAATTTATGTTCCTGCATGCATGTAGCAATTTAATTCGAATGCTGAGGTATTATGCGTAAAATACTGCACTGCACGAAGTGTGATTTGAATTTTTTTTTACTAATATAGCGTAAACATGGTATATTTGATAGACTTTTCCAGCATCACGAGACAAAATATTGTAACAGTTCCATTGGTTATTTGTTAGGTCATTGATGTATTTGCAAGATTAAAACTATAAAAATTAAAATCACATAAATACTGAACTCCGAGGAAAATTCCAAACGGAAAGTCCTTAATGAAATGGCAAAATCAAAAGTTCAAACACATCCAACACATCAAACAAATGGATAACAACTTTCATATTCCTGAATTGGTACAGGCATTTTCTGTTGTAGAAATGGTTGATGAAACCTTATTTTATAGCTAGCTAAACCTCTTATTTGTATGACAGTTGTATCCAGTATATTGACAACGATGCATGAACAAAAAAAAATAGGAGAACAACAGTCAACTATCATTTTCAAGTATAGTTATTTTATGAAATGTTTAAACCGTTAAAAAATCTAAAAATGTACTAGATATTAGTATTTGTTATTGGTTAATTAAAGCCATTGATGTATATCTTTAATTTCATTTATTTGTTGTGAAATGTTTAAAATTAATGTATACCAGCATAATGAATCATTTCATTATCTTATAATTATTATTTTGTTACATGTCCCGACCGCGTAAGACCTTCATGGGCGTGCAGGGTCTTTCAATCTTTCTGTTATGATACAAAACTGAAATAACTGTGAAATCACAGCATTTACTTCAAAGTATCCATGAAAAAGTCCTGTTTTAAAGCCATATTCTAGTAATAATTTGAAAACAAATGTTTTCTCTTTACTTTTAATTTGAGGTACATTATGCAGGTGAATAACATGTTTCATTCTGCTGTCAAGACTTCATTGTTTTAAGTTGTGGTATTCCTCATATAATCTCCAACAGCATGACGTTTGAATAGTGTAACGTTTTCAAATACAACATCGATTCGAAGGCAGGATGATAGGGTTGTATATGAAGGTTTCATGTTATCCGAGGAAAGGGACGGAAAATGTAAGTAACGTATATTTCAAGTCCCGGAAAGTTTTTTTACATGACATATGGAGCAATTCACGGGGAGCAAAGCGCATGAAAGATAAACTTGATCAGCAAATAAGCCAACCAGTGTTTGGAATTATGCCGCACACATTTTGCACTATAAATAAAGTATATTTATCTGTATATTAATTTTGATTTATCTTTAAGTAAGCGTCACATGATTTTATGTGGACAACGTAATAAAAATAAATTGCTAGTATTAGCAATGTTTCGTTATATCAAGTTGATATAATGTTGTTTTATTTCCGAGATAAATCCTGATTTCTAATAACACCGTCGCTCTAGTCTTATTTTTATTGTGGCTACTGCGATAATTGTTTACAACAGGTTAAGCCTAAATTAACATGTCTGGTTCCGAATCGTCCATCCTCAACTAAGTTGAACAGTACATTTTCTTAACCCATACTAATGTGTGCTAATCGGAAAATTGGCATTTTTTTTTAAATTAGATTAAACAAGAATGTGTCCCAAGTATACGGATGCTCCACTCGCACTTTCATATTCTATGTTCAGTGGACAATGGAATTTAGGTCAAACAACTAATTTGCATTACAATTAGAAAGATCATGTCATAGGGAACATGTGTTCTAAGTGTCAAGTCGATTGGACTTCAACTTCATAAAAAACTACCTTGACCAAAAACTTTAACCTGAAGCGGGACAGACGGACGAACGAACGGACGAACAGACGGACGAATAGATAAATGAACGGACCCAAAGAACATAAAACATAATGCCCTCCCAACATGTAGGTGTGGCATAAAAACATCTATTTTTCTATTTAACCTGAACAGAAGTTAAAAAAAATTACCAAAGACGAGACTACCAAACTACAGTTGCCAAATCTAAGTTAAGGGAATGACTGAAAAAAAATATATATCCAAGATTTTCTCAGTACCTTATAGTGTTATTTCTTAATATACAATGTGGTTATTGTAACAGAAAGCGTCGAAAAACAAAATAAAATATATCAGCGCATTGCGTGAAAAACTTTTCTGACTCAAACAAATAACATTCTTCCTTTTAGAAGTTAACTGGTTGCTCATTTAATGATGCTGTTTCATTTAAACATCTCGTGTCTATTTTGCTTGTATACTCAATGTCACAGACAGACGATCGCACGTCACCGTTTCCACCATCGCACTCCCGCGAAGCTATCAACAAATCTAACGTCACAATGCCACAATCGCACTTCAGCGTAGACCATTGCACTTCAACATAACCATCCAGAATAGTACCATCGCGGTTTCGAGTCCTACCTATTTACCTCATAATACACATATATTTGTCTGAACGTCGATTTGCAATAAAATCTTGAATCTTGAATCTAGTTTGTTTATTACGAAATGTTATGTTATGTAGATATTATTGTGTATCTGTTTAAGTAATTGAATATTGCAGGAATGAAACCTTGTTTATACAGTGATAAGCATTTAAATACTAATAAAATGGACCCATAAGTTATAATCGCTGTCTTGACTTTGGATTGCTATGCAATTTATATATAAAATGGTCATGACTAGATACTTTTCTTCCCATTGCAGAGGTTTGACATTTTAAAATTCATGTTCCTGCATGCATGTAGCAATTTAATTCGAATGATGAGGTATTATGCGTAAAATACTGCACTGCACGAAGTGTGATTTGAATCTTTTTTTCTAATATAGCGTAAACATGGTACATTTGATAGACTTTTCCAGCATCACGAGACAAAATATTGTAACAGTTCCATTGGTTATTTGTTAGGTCATTGATGTATTTGCAAGATTAAAACGATAAAAATTAAAATCACATAAATACTGAACTCCGAGGAAAATTCCAAACGGAAAGTCCTTAATCAAATGGCAAAATCAAAAGTTCAAACACATCCAACACATCAAACAAATGGATAAGAACTGTCATATTCCTGAATTGGTACAGGCATTTTCAGTTGTAGAAATGGTTGATGAAACCTTGTTTTATAGCTAGCTAAACCTCCCATTTGTATGACAGTTGTATCCAGTATATTGACAACGATGCATGAACAAAACCAAAAAAAAATAGGGGAACAACAGTCAACTATCATTTTCACGTTTAGTTATTTTATGAAATGTTTAAACCGTTACACAATCTATAAATGTACTAGATATTAGTATTTGTTATTGGTTAATTAAAGCCATTTATGTATATCTATAATTTCATTTATTTGTTGTGAAATGTTTGAAATTAATGTATACCAACATGATGAATCATTTCATTATCTTATAATCATTATTTTGTTACATGTCCCGACCGCGTAAGACCTTCATGGGCGTGCAAGGTCTTTCAATCTGTTATGATACAAAACTGAAATAACTGTGAAATCACAGCATTTACTTCAAAGTATCCATGAAAAAGTCCTGTTTTAAAGCCGTATTCTAGTAATAATTTGAAAACAATAGTTTTCTCTTTACTTTTGATTTGAAGAACATTATGCAGGTGAATAACATGTTTCATTCTGCTGTCAAGACTTCATTGTTTTAAGTTGTGGTATTCCTCATATAATTCCAACAGCATGGATACAGGTAGTTGTAAAAATATGTGTCGCTTTAAAATGATAAGTACAGTTATGTCAGAGAGCAAATGAAGCAAACATGCTGTTTTAACTTATCTGAATTACTCGACCCCTCAAGACACATACATGAAATTAGTGTAATACCCCCTAACACAAATACACATAAGCACAAACACAAACACAGAACACCATATCAACCTCTTTATTTCATAAACTTCAAACTTATGCCGCATTATTCAGTGAAAAACTATAACTGTTACCTGCATAAAACATTTTTAACTTTTCAGAAAAAACCTTAAAGGAAAAACGTATTATATTATCTCCCAGTAATAACATAATGCTGGGGAAATTAACAAGAGTTGTCTTTCCTTAATCACATTTTTGAATTAACAAACTTTATAGGTTCGGCTATAATTTCAAGAACTTTTTCAGTGAAAATAACTAAATGCCAATAAATTGAACCCTACTTTTGAGATCATACTGAATAATTGAAAGAGGGTACATCCTGATAACTAAAGATATATTTAGAATGTCAGGAGAGGACAATTTTCTTGTTAGAGTGAATCAATATACTTTGGCGAAATATACCAAAGGAACAATCGAAGTCATGATTCGAAAAGAAACTGTTGAAGGCATGGCCAGAATAACCTAAGGGACTAACTGACTACAAACCAGAATTTTGTTTAGAGAAGTTTCATTGCTTAAAAATGAATGTCAGAATGACAAGGACGAATTATATTGGGAACAACAATTCAATAGTTTGAACAATACTAGTGATAACATTCAGAGTTATTGATAGAGGTTACATCCCGGAAGTAATAAGTAAATATGTACTTAAAATGTCAAGAGAGGACGTCCTTTTCAAGTGCTATTAGATAAACACTAGTCAATTATCTGGCACACTTTACTGGGACCAATATAGAAATTAAAAATAGAACAACCATGAAACAATTTAACACCAAGTAAATGGATATAAAACAATGAAATTGATAACAAAATTGAAATTAATATGAAGTATTGGAGTGTGTCTGAGGCGCCAACATTTTTCTTGATAAAGTGGATAATAAACTTTGGCGAACGATACCAAAGGGACGTTCGAACACATGATTAAAAAAGAAACTCATAAAGGACCAACAGACAAACAATAGTAAATAACAGAACATAGACACGTAGACTGAGGAATACGAAAACCCTAAGAAGGGGGATTTTTGAGAGACGTTTTATTGTTAGCTCTGACACAGTCCAAAAAAACGGATTTCATGATTTCAATACTAAATGAAATATGATGTTTGCATTCAGGTATCGCAGATCGAATTTATTCGTTCATAGTGTGTTAATTTACGTTTTTTGATTGAGTTAATCCTTCCAATTGATATTTTATCGTGTGGGTTTCTATGTTGTGATGTTATTCTATTGTTTCAGAAAAAGGGAGAAGGTTTGGTTCCATTATAACGTTTAATCCCGCTGCAAATATTTGCACCTGTCCTAAGTCAGGAATCTGATGTACAGTAGTTGTCGTTTGTTTATGTAATTTTTACATGTTTCTCGTTTCTTGTTTTATATATATATATATTAGACCGTTGGCTTTCCCGTTTGAATGAGTTACACTAGTAATTTTGAGGCCCTTTATAGCTTTTTGTTCGGTGTGAGCCAAGGCTCCGTGTTGAAGGCCGTACATTGACCTATAATGGTTTACTTTTATAAATTGTTATTTGGATGGAGAGTTGTCTCATTGGCACTCACACCACATCTTCCTATATCTAAATAATTAATCAGGTTGATTTTTTTAGAATTCTTTTTTTGTAATTTTATTAACAGAACTACCAATTTGACTGCACTAGTTAAGTATTTCAATTTTTTGGAACTTTTGGTCCTCGGCGATCTTCAACTTTGTAGTTATTATGGCTTTCAAACTTTTTACATCTGAACATAGTTTTGTGTGGACGTAGCGCGCGTCTGGCGTATAAAGATAATTTTTAACCTGTTACCTTTTGATGGCTATTATTACGGTACTTGTCTTTCCCAAATTCATGTATTTGGTTTTCATGTTATATTTGTTATTCTCGTGGTGTTTTGTCTGATGATTGGTCAGTTTCTGTGTGTGTTGCGTTTCGATGTTGTGTCGTTGTTCTCCTCTTATATTTAATGCGTTTCGCTCGGTTTTGGTTTGTTACCCCGATTTTGTTTTTTGTCCATGGATTTATGAGTTTTGAACAGCGGTATACTACTGTTGCCTTTATTCGTTTGTTTCTCTGTCCTATATTTTCTCCCATTTATCTGTTTATTTATTGGAACCCTGTCGAATAATGTTGTCATTTTAATGTTATAATAAACACTGCCTTTAAACCGGGAGGTTTGGCATGCCACAAAACCAGGTTCAACCCACCATTTTTTCATAAAATGCCCTGTACCAAGTCAGGCAAATGGCCATTGTTAAGTTATAGTTCGTTTATGTGTGTGTTACCTTTCGGTGTTGTGTCTCTGTTGTGTCGTAGTTCTCATGATACGTTTCCCTCAGTTTTAGTCTGTAACCTGGATTTTTTTTTCTATCGATTTATAAATTTTGAACAGCGGTATACTACTGTTGCCCTTATTTACCCCTTTTTCCAGTGCTTTTCGAGGCACAAGCTATTTCATAGGCAAACGCTATAAATGTTTGCACGTTGAAGAGCTTTAAAGAAGCCAGTCTTAATCATGTCAATACATATATAGTTATAGAAGGATGTTGTGTAAGTGCCAATGAGACAACTCTCTATCCAAATACCAATTTATAAAAGTAAACCAGTATAGGTCAATGTACGGATAAGCCTCGTTCCTGTTCTTTCTGTTGAGTTAAATGAATATTGTCGACTTTTTAACTTAATAATTGATTTGTGCGTCTTTTATCTAGAGTGATTAAAATAAAGTAATTTCTTATAATGTGATTTTATAATTAGTGCATAAGTGGAAAATGGTAGATAAATAAAGGCAGCATTAGTATATACCGGTGTTCATCTTAAATCGATTGAGAGAAAAGAAATCCATGTTGCAAACTAAAATCGAGGGAAACGTCACGTATAAGAGTAAATCAAAGAACAGCTCGAACACGAAAACAAACATCAACATACATAAAATCGAGCAATTCGATAACTGCCATATTCCTGACTTGGTACAAGACATGTTTAAAAAAAATGGTGGATTGAACCTGGTTTTGTAATTTATCTATTTTACAGCAGTTTTATTTCTATTCGATTAAACGTTATCAATATCTGTATTCACGCATAAAAGATGTCATGTTGTATCATACTCCTATTTGCTGTTATTGTATTTTGTAGATATATATATTAATACACATGACTGCACACCATAAACACTAAACGATAGACTTGGACTGTTGTCTGTTGTTGGGTTGTTAGATAAAACATAAGATGCGGTATAAACCAACATGATCCATTTCTATTCTCAATTTTATCTACAGCGTATTTCAATTTGTGTCTATGTTAAGTCTCATATCTATATGCTGTATGACTTCAACGATCAACGTTGTCAATTAAAAATCTCAGTAAAGTACATTTAGTCCATGTTATTATTCTTACTTTTATCTTTAGTGTAAAAAGATAAAGGAAGTTCACTTTAATTAGGATAAAACTTTTAGAAACTGTTTTGGCGCGTGCAGTGAAAGGGTACGTTTGTTTTATCTAGCACTGTAATATAACAAAGCTATTTATAATGATGTGTTTAGTAAATTTGAAGTTTAACATGTAAGATAAAATCTATAAATTAAGAAGAAAAATTAATATCTATTACAAGAAGCATTAGGTGTAAATGAATAATCATATTCGGGCTATTTAAATAGTTACTATATTGGTGATATTAATACATGCACGTATACAGGTATATAGATCATAATGCATTGGTGTTGTCACGATGATTAAGCATTTACAATGATATCGGATCGACAAACCAATTCTTCCTTTTTAACGAGTTTTAATGCACTCGTATACCGTGTGCGGATTTACTTTTACAATATGGGTTTTAAAGTACACGTTGAAATAATATGAGACAGAAAACAAGAAATAAAGCAGCCACAAAACAATAATAGTAAATACAAATGCAAATATCTTTATTGTAAGAAGATGAGGTTGAAAATTTTCACAACAACAACAACTACAATAAAACTAATACCATATATACGTACAAATATGATAGTCTTATTAAAATGATATCTATATTCCTGTTACTGTTTCACGTCAAATCTTTCGCATTTTACCCCAGTGTGTAGGTGAGGAACATTTGTCTTATTGTGAATAAGTCAGAAATACGCAATATTCAATTCACATGTTGCACCAAACAAAAACATTTTTCGCGCCAACAATTCTTAAAAGTAATCTGCATATATTATGTAATTCCTGTAATTGATGTTTTCAGTTTATCATTATGCAATGCGGAATGCAAAACTGTTAGTATATACATTCTCGAACAACGTTGCATCTTTCGTCCTTCGATTCAACAGAGGTACATATAATGTTTTGCATCATCAAAGCACCGTGGTGTGCCACAATAGATTTTAATGGTGGTATTCTTATTATGTTGTAATATTCAAGTTACTGATCCGTTGCTATTACTCATGATATCGTTGTATTACGGAATAAACCCAGATCCACTTCATTAATATTTTTGAATTACTTTCTATAAAGTGAGAAATCTTAAAAAAATATTTAAGATAATGTGTATGTCTTTTATTGTGATCGTCTCCAATATGACGCAGTTGAACACTTATATCATATACCTGGTTAATGTCTTCCATCTTTATGGTGTTATCCATTTCAGAGTCAAATTAGTAAATAATAGTTAATATAAAATATAGCCTGAACACATGTATACGTTGTCTTTCAATTAAAATATCATAAATGAAAAAAATACCCCGATTGTGACTGAATGTTTGGGTATTTCACCAGTTGAAAAAAATCCGAACTGGTATATTTATTCTATTGCAGTGTATTTTTGGACATACTGAAATATTTTAAAATAGAAGCTTATCCACAGTTCTGATAACGATTAATATACATTTTTAGAATATAAAAAGAAATATATGTTATGAATAAACTGTTAATATTATACAGTTAAAATAAAGAAAGACAAAGCGAATATTTTTATAGATACTGATTTAATGAATTATTTATTTGAAAGACTCAGATCGTTACACTCACAAATGTGGTGTTGTCGTTCATAACACTTTGACACATATGTGTGAGGTAGTTGTTATTTAAAAAAATATTGAATTTAATCCCTCAGTGTCAGATTTATCCACAGGATGAGTTAAAATTAATTGTATTTGGTGCATGTGGTGAATGTTTACAAAGTCATGCAATAAACACTTACAAATTACGGTTGCTAACATTAATCTTAGACTATATTGGTGCGTTTTTTAACCCAAGGCACATAATACACATCGTATTAGATATATAACTCTTGTATAATGATACATAATGTTATGTAAACCCAAGATGGTAAAAATTATCTTTTCATTGTAATAGTAATACACAAATGACATATAGTCACTCTGTAGACAAAGCATATGATAAAAAAATGGAAAATATTAAAAAAATGATTACATTGCGTTGACGTAAGGGTGGAAGCTATAAATGTTTGATATGGTGAAGTTCATTTTTCATATGGTACAAATTAAAATGATAATGCCTTATCATATGGTACAAAATAGAATATCTTTTCCATATGGTACGGAATTGTTTCTAATGGTACGAAATGGATTATTGGGCATGGTACGAACTGGCCAATTCATGGTACGAAATGGTTATTTTGGGTACGAAATGGCAATGGTACGGAATAGCTATAGTACGGAATAGCTATGGTACGAACTGACTAGCTTCCTATAGCTAAATACAGAACCAAGCCAAAATGATATTACAATAAATGGACAGGAATCTGATGTACAGTAGTTGTCGTTTGTTTATGTAACATGCAATTTATACATGTTTCTCGTTTTCCAAGACTCCGTAGTGAAGGCTGTTCCTTTAAGTATAATTGTTTACTTTTTAATAAATTGTTATTTGTATGGAGAGTTGTCTCGTTGGCACTAATACCACATCTTCCTATATTTATAAACAGACTTTTTCAATTTCACATTTTGAATAAACCTTCACGTGTTAAGTTGTAATCGGGGAACGCATACCTTTTATATACATTTTTTTATATACTATCAATATTTAGGAAAGGGCTCTTTCTTTGCACCGTCACCATGGTTACATTTGTGGTTGGTTGCGGAAAACCTTAACAGTTCTTATCAAATTTTCCAATATCTAACAATTTCATCAATTTTATTTTAAACATCTTGAAACGTTCCAACAAGCAGTAGGGGGTCTTATTTACTTTTATTTATATTGTCTAATAACATTAAGATGATCAGTGCCTTAACAACCAAAATGATCAAAGCTGTTGATTGAATCTGTTTTTAAATCTGAAGATAGTTATCAAAAGTACCAGGATTATAATTTTATACGCCAGACGCGCGTTTCGTCTACATAAGACTCATCAGTGACGCTCAGATCAAAATAGTTAAAAAGCCAAACAAATACAGAGTTGAAGAGCATTGAAGACCCAAAATTCCAAAAAAGTTGTGCCAAATACGGCTAAGGTAATCTACTCCTGGGGTAAGAAAATCCTTAGTTTTTCGAAAAATTCAAAAGTTTTGTAAACAGAGATATTTTTTGTCGAAAATCGAATCTAGTCCAGAAAAAAGTAGGATACTGTTTATGTTATAAGTGTAACATTGATTTATAAAAATATAGGTCTAATTGAATAAATCTTCAAAATATTTCTGCAAAATATTAAAATGGATTCGGTACCTAAATATTATTTTCATACTAAATAGTATTAGAAAGTCTATTCGAGTTTCGATCTTCTCGCACAAAATGAAAAAATCTAATAGGACTAATACATTGTATCATATATCTGTCTGACATTGAACTTGTTCTTTGGCAAAGATAATTCAATGTACAGTGATATTTAAAGTAAACACCATAGTATATGCTTGATATAACTTTTACTTCAATATGTTTAAATAGTGTGTATGGTGTCACTTTGGTTTACTTTGTAGATTACGTAAATCGAATGGAAGTAGGATGTTGTTTGACCACATAAGGCTACAACTAATTCAAAAAGTTTCAAAAGACATCTTACATTAACAAATGGTTTTGCAAAGATATTGCATATACATTTTTTTTATTAGAAAAATATGCAATACACAACATAGGTACATGAGCTAAAATCAACTTTCCGTATGACTTCACTTCTATTTTGGAAAATATCTAGCCGTTTTCTTGTAGTTGTCAATGAGAGCTGTCTAAAAATACTTTCAAGTTGATGAAAAATCTACTCTACATTTGCTTGAATATGTTTGTTTGTAAACACAAACGGTCGTAAACTAGCACACGCCTATCTATATTAATTACTTATCCTTTGAGTACGTGACAGAAGAAATGACCTGTTTTTAACTTAACTCTTTTGTTATGCAGTATTTATATTTAAAATAATCACAAAGAAACTATACCATTAGATCAGATTATGTGTGGGCATACTGCCATATTATTCATACCTACACTTCACCATTTGGGACCTTTGATTTCAACGCGACATGATATATGAGTTGTCATTTCCGATCACAAGGGCCTAACTTTTAACCATTGTTTTCTATTAAAGTTGATTTTTACATGTATAAGTCGCATTTATAAATCAAAATGTTATGATAAAAGCTGTACTTAATACGAATACGACTGTAAATCCGAATATAGTATTAAACCAATTATTGACCCATTAAATGTATCTTTCATACATGTATAATGATAACAAATATACACAAGTAAAAAAGATATAATGTTAAGAATTCATTCTTTATTTAAATCATGCATTTCTGGTTGTAAAACCTTCTTTTCTTTGTTTATTGGAGGTGAGGGTACTTGAGGGACAATCACACACCATTGATCTACCAAAATATCGACCGGAAGTTAAAACACAAATAAACAAACAAACGAAGGCAAGAGAAACTATATCCGGGGAAACGCAGCACTAAAACAAGGGTTATTTAAAAAAATAAATCATGAAATTATTTAAAAAATGTTATTTATACAACTATGAATTATTCAATTTTGTCTCTTGTGAAGTGTTGTCTCATTGGAAATTCTACTGCATCGTCTTTTTAAAACCATGATCTAATTTCTTATGGTATACACAAGAAAAGCAAAGATGTAATTTTGCATCGTGTTTTCTATGATATCATAATCAAGTAAATGTCATATTACAAACTTTATTGTAGAAAAAAATCACAACAAACTTCCGGCTACTTTTGGTTATATATAGATATCAATACAATACAACACTGTGGATCTATCTATGTGGATTCAGTCATACTTTAATCAAATACTAAAAAAAAAGTTTCTACTTGCTTTTTAACTGTTTTAAAAATCACTAATCTACATGAATATTTTATATAAACATGAGTATACAAGTTCATTTTCAAAACAAACATCTGAAACTGAAACACAATGGACGAATCACAAACACGAAGTGCTAAAGAATGTGGATATAGTCTGTGAAAATGTGGCGACAATTTTTACAATGAATACTATCAAAAATGTTTATCCTCTTGCTACCCTTCATTTCTCGGTAAAACAACGGAACATAATTCAAGATACTTGATGCTATTGATCTTCACACTGTCGTTAATACAAGGATACACATAATAAGAAAACATCAACGTTTTTCAAAGACGTTCAATTGTTACACACTATCCGCGGTTTGATTTGGTGCTGCAAGACATTTATTAACAGAAGACAATGTACAAAACGGGTACCGAGTAAATAGTTTTAATGTAACAATTACTGGGACATAAAGCATTTACCTGAATCGCATGCTTGAATTGTATGCGTGGCCTTAAATCTTATGTAGACTGTAAAACATACATTCAGAATCTTGTCGGATTCTATGAAATTCTGACATTTTAGCTGTATTCGTACTGAAATAATGGAGTCAACAACTAATTTGTTCATCTCAAGACATGTCATTTTAATGTTCTTCAGGAGAATTCCTTGGTGAACATGGATTGTAATTATAAGCATCCGTTATATTGCGGCAATGGATTGAAATCAAATTTACAAAAAAAACCTGAACTCAAATGTAGAAAGGTGTGAAAGTTCATCAAACTGACAAAATCAAAAATTATCAACCAACGAAACAAGTTGTACAACAACTGTCATAACATTAGATTAATATATCATTTAGAGTCTGCTATTATATCTATTTTAATGTATTTGTTATTCTATGGTTTAACCATGTTTAATAAAACAATGAAACAAAGCAACTCTGTATGTTTGACTTTTTGTGTCTTGAACTAGTTTGGTGGCGTCAAAGCCTCCCTAACCTGAGGCAAAAGTGTAATGATACAACAAAAGAACTAACTATAAAAATCAGTTGAAAAGGACTTAACTCATCAGATCGATACAAAGCAATCAAACACTATCAAAAACATTGACCGGATGTGGCCGGGTATTTATATGTCCCCACATCAACAAAGACACTTAGTATATATCTAAGATAACTCGCTGGTACTGACAGCAACTAGTAGTTCAAAGCCAGTAGCAAATAAAATTAAATGTATCTAAGACTACATTTGTAACATATCAAAATGTACACATTCAAAAAAATCCAATGGTTGTAGTTTAAAAAGTAAAAACACAAAAATACTGAACTCCGAGGAAAATTCAAAAAGGAAAGTTCCCAATCAAACGACAAAATCAAAAGTTCAAACACATCAAACGAATGGATAAAAACTGTCATATTCCTGACTTGGTACAGGCATTTTCTTATGTAGAAAATGGTGGATTGAACCTGGTTTTATAGCTAGCTAAACCTCTCACTTGTATGACAGTCGCATCAAATTCCATTATATTGTCAACGATACGAGAACAAAACAAACAGACACAATAGGTAAAGTAAAAAAAGGGGTACAGCAGTCAACATTGTGTTATCATCTTAATCACTATAAAAACAAGAACAAGAAAAAAAAAGACGACACAAACAGTAAAGGAAAACATGACCTCCTTCAATGTCAATATTAAAGATATCGAAAGATTGTAAAAATGGCAATGTGCATATTTGTTTAACCATAACATTTGGTTTTGGTTTTAATTCGTTGATAACAACATCAATACCTATATCCATATAAAAAACATATCTACACTTTCTTTTGACAAACTTACAGATTTCGAATAATGACTGCTGTGTTCTTCTCCTGTATTAAAAAAAAAAGTTTTTCTAAAATTTTCAGTTTAAAACTGTTTAATGTTGTAATCTTGTAATTAAATGCTTTGTTGCCTAATGTCCATGACAAAATGATTCCATTTATCTATTTCAATTGCCAACAGTGTTTCTTTTCTTTTTCCTGTTCTGGTCATGCAATTTTTTACTTGAAAGTTTCATCTGGATGTTTATCTTTATAATGTTTGTGTTTATTACTTCATTTATAATTTGTTAAATGGTATCACCAAACCGTTTAGCGACTGTGTTTATCTATTCATTGTAGTAACGTTTTTAGTATTTGACTATTACTGATAAATGACTAGTTCCGACCGCTTAAGAAGATACCATCTTATTGCAATAAAGACAACAGTTGTATACCGCTGTTCAAAACTCATAAATCCATGGATAAAACAAAATCGGGGTAACAAACTAAAACTGAGGGAAACGCATTAAATATAAGAGTAGAACAACGTTATAACATTAAAATGTAACACACACAGAAACGGACTAAGAATTAGACAAAATCCTATGAGAATAACAAATATAACATCAAAACCAAATACATGGAAAACTTTTAACAATGTTATGTTTATAATACAGAATACAATTAAGTTTGAATTCCTGAAACATTTCTTTTTATCTTGAAGTCTTGAAAACGGGGGTGAAAGATACAAGAGGAACAGTCAAACTCATAAATCGAAAATAAACTGACAAAACCATTGCTAGAAATGAAAAAGACAAACAGACAAATAATAGTACACAAGAAACAAGATAGAAAAATAAAGACTAAGCAACACGAACCCCCACCAAAACTGGGGTGATCACATGTGCTCCAGAAGGGTAAGCAGATTCTGCACCATATGTGGCACCCGTCGTGCCTTTTACATACATCAGCCAATGCTTCAGATTTTCTGTTTTAGAATACTACTTGCAATATCTGGGAAATTACAATTATTCCATCAAGATCGGATGACCAAAAATTTCTAATGTTTTTTCTCCAGCACAATGATATTGCACGATGCAATTACTCATAATTTATTAATCATGAATATTTAAAAAACAAATCAATTTTATGTTAAGCTCATTGCAAACCAGGAAATTTTTGAAAATTTCTGAATTAAACGTAAATTTTAAAAATAGATTAGACCATAATCAATATGACATAGAATGAAATGTTTATAACTTTGTACATGTTTGGTTTTACAACTATTTTGATCTGAGCGTCACTGATGAGTCTTATGTAGACGAAACGCGCGTCTGGCTTACTAAATTATAATCCTGGTACCTTTGATAATTATTTACACCACCGGGTCGATGCCATAGCTCGTGGACGTTTCGTCCCCGAGGGTATCACCAGCCTAGTATTCAGCACTTCGGTGTTGACATAAATTTAAATTACATGGTCAATTATATACATTTCCTGTTACAAAACTTCAAATTTTTCGAATAACTAAGGATCTTCTCAGAAATAGATTACCTTAGCCGTATTTGGCATAATTTTTTGGAATTTTTAACCCTCAATGCTCTTCAACTTTGAACTTTACAACTATTGTTTAGAGCGTCACTGATGAGTCTTATGTAGATGAAACGCGCGTATAGCGTACTAAATTATAATCCCGGTACCTTTAATAACTATAATTTAACATATTTAGCTTAGTCTCATGTTGGTATGATAAGATAACATTTTGTATATGTTGATACTTAAAGCAAAATTGCTGTTCCAAGATTAAAAATATTAAAAACACATCGAAGAATACAATTTATTTTACATTAGAGTAAGTGGTAGGTTTTAAAGCAACTACTTGATAAACAAATTAAACTTTTATTTTAAATTTCTCCAAATAAGAAATTAAAAGGGGCACAAGCTGTTAAATTCATTTAAACTGATTTGACTCAAATCCTGATATTTCATTTAACAATGTAAACATATATCCAAATTTAAAAGAGTTTGAATTTACATTTTACAGGACATATACTCGACAACATGGAGCGTAGTTTCGTGTGTATGATAGTCTAGAAGCCATTAAATAACTATCGTGTTGACCTCTTAAAACCCTCGATTGTTACATGAGCTATAATTATATAGATATGAATATACAGCGAACTCGTGCAGTTGGATTTTTTTTGGTCGTTTAAATTCTATATTGTAGACTAAAGATATATGTTAATCATCGTTTTTACCTGTATAAGAATGGTGTTTCGTTGATCGAAATGATTTATCGTTGTTTCAGTTTCAGTATTAACATTTATTTTACTTTTATTTTAAATCACTGAACATAAATGCATGTGTTACCCACCCCTAGCTAATGTTTTAATGTGAAGATTGCGTAAATATATTTCACATAATAGTGTGCTCATAACCTTTAAATATATGGTTTTTTTTTACATACCGAGTGTTTTATAAGTTGCTATGCTTGATACTAACATTTGAAAACTTATGTTAATTAGTGTTTTGTATTATTCGATTGTAGGCCTTATTGCATTAACTTAAATCTATTTAAGTGCACAATGAACTGATAAATTAAAAAGAAAAAGAAAAGACAAACGTGTATTTATTTTGTTTACGAAACAACGTATTTGCTACTCTGATACTTCCCGTTGACTATGTTGTACATTACCCTATTGTTTTAAAGATAATTCGAGTAGATAGCCTCTGATCACTTTAATAAACATGAATACACTTGTCATTTGACACGTCTCCTTGACAAGAGTAGGTCTAGTCTTCTCAAGTACAACAATAGAGACAGGTGAAGGTCAATTAGTGTTTGATGTATTGAAAAGATTAAATTAAAGTGTCTAAGATTAAAGGACCCATTATACTGTTGTCTACCGATATATAATTATTACTTATTAGTTTTCGTACCTTTTTGACATTGCGATACAAGTGCATTGAGTCATATCGTTCAACATTTTGACGTCCTTGTACATTAGTACATCAGTTTGCTGGTCAATTTTTAAAATAAGACACACAATATTTGCGTGTAGAATACACAATACAGAAACATGTAACTTGTTTGAGTAGTTGGTAGATGTTTTTGTATATCATGAGGTTGATAGATGAAATATCTTAAATATTACCCTTATCTCAAAGATTAAAAACGGAGGACAAGTTTTAAACTCGGATATCGTAACGAACTCAAGGGAATCGGTTTTAGATAAATCCTGTCGCATGTTATTTGACAAAAATACTGAACTCCGAAGAAAATCCAAACAGGAAAGTTCAAAATCAAATGGCAATATTAAATGCTCAAATACACCTAACGAATAGAAAACAACTGACTTATTCCTGATTTGACACATGCATGTTCTTATGTCGAAAATGGTCGATTGAATCTTTTTATAGCTAGCTAATCCACTCACTTGTATGACAGTCACAACACATTTCAAATGACAATGAACGAGAATATCAAGTTTATTTTAACTATATTCAAAGGAAAGGGTTTGAAACAAAGCTTAGCTACAAACTATACTGATGTAATTTTATTATACACTTGTAAATAACTACATGTAGTCATTTTCTCTAAAAATAGGTATACTCTGGTTTTTGGTCGGATTGTTGTCTCTTCGGGATATTATTTTTATCAATTTTATAGGTACCATTGAAACCGCATATATATAGTTTACTTTTTAAATTGTTACTTGGATGGAGAGTTGTCTCATTGGCACTCACACCACATCTTCATATATCTATATAGTTTTTCATTTTATCATTATTGATTTTTTCTTGTTTTATGGTCCTTATTGTCCGAGGAGGGGAGACTGGTTGTTTCTGTTGGTAGTTGTAACCTTCAGTTGTGGTGACAAATCATGTTATTCCATCACAGTATGCTTTATCATAATAAGTAACCTATAACATAATTCAAAAAAAATATGGCCCTTATCTCAAAGATTAAAAACATTTTTGTCGGGGTTCTAGTTGCTTAGTCGTTAGTTTTCTATGTTGTGTCTTGTGTACTATTAATTTTCTGTTTACATGTCTTTTTATTTTCTATCCAAGGCGTTGTCAGTTTATTTTCAATCTATGCGTTTAACTGTCCCTCTGCTATCTATCGTCCCTCTTGTATATGTCGTCCCTCTTTTAATTATACATACATGTTGTAACAGAAAAGGGGGAGGCTACAACAGCCATCATCTTTGAATAATTTTTGTACATTTATTTAAAAGATATATTTTCGGAGAAATAAATATGAAAAACGAATTCAGTCAAATAAATATCTTGCTGAATTTTGATACCAATAATAGAACGATATATTTGCAGACGCTGGATCATTAAAGGAACAAATGAAAAATGGCGCCAAGAAAGTACTCTTTGTCATTCTGATGTGCTGATAATCTGATGTAATTATTTTAGTTAGTGGCTGATTATATCGAATCATTTAAAAAAAGAAAATGAAAGTACTTCGCCATATTTCACGAAATGGGAAATCCCCACACATAACACTAGTGAAATATCTTTGACATTTTTGCATAGTTCTGAAGTTTTATTTTAACATGGAGAAAAACAGTAAAGTAACAAGTGTAGAAAACAGAAAAAATAAACAAAAATAAATCAATAACATAAATATTACAAAAACATAAATTACAAAACCTGACTCAATAAACTATAATTCAGTTAAAAAAATTGCAGACACACATTTCATTTTTCAAATACATGTAACACAACTAAAAAAGAAGTAAAAACAACCAATTACATAAATATGAGCAAATTGGCATGCACAAACATTACATATCTATAAAAACTATTCCAAATACAATAAAGTTCAGAGATCACTACAAACACAGTCTAGTTTACTGTTCAGGTTTCAATGAAACATCAGGAGAGCAATAGAAACAGTATACAACCGAATCAAAATTCAGATTTATCAATGTCAGTCATATATTTGAACAAGTAAATGTACAAAACCAAACCATAAAGTCGATTGAATGATCTTACTGGGTAAAAGTTAATACACTGACATCAACATATGGATTGTTTTGCTCGAACCTGACTTCAGATGGATACCTGCTAATGCACCTCATTGTGATGTACGGATGGATACAATGCCTTGAACTGTTATTATCTGGATATTTGATATATATATTCACAAGATAAGGTCAGTATATTTTGTCTCTCACGGATAAAGTCCAACATAGTCTGTTGTACTGGAATTTGGATTCCTGTGTTTCCGATTTAGTGAACGGTTGTTGTGTCTCTAGTTTGTGTATTCTCGTAACTTAGCCAAAATCGCTGTGACAAACACCAAATGTCTAACTGTGTTTTCAACGACACAACTCAAAACTGAAAGGAAAGAAGATGATGGTCTGTTCTGTCTGCTCTGAATGTTCTGATATTTATCATTAAAACTATCACCGCATCTTCTCAAACAGGATCCGCATTCTCTAGCAGCTCGTATTTGTGATTCATCCATTTCATGTGTGTTTTATTTTATAATTAAAAGGAATCAATATTGATTTATATAGTCAATTGTGCAGGTTATTTCAAACGAACTGAGGATTTTGAATTGTATTTAAAAATCAATTGCAAGCGTATGAAATAGTGAAAATTATTTTAAGTACAAGTCATATAGGTAAAAGTAAATATAGATCGGACAAGTCACATTTGTCGTAACTCGGAATACATGTCATTTTGGTTTTTTCTCCGTAATTATGTGTCTATCAGTGAGTTACTATATTTATGTTTACCAACGTCAAATCATATTAACTACATCCATACAATCTTCTGGTTATGTGATTTGATAATTTAATAATTTGATTTATTTAACATGGTAACACCTCGAAAACGACTTTCGCTTTATTTAAAGGGATTATTAAAACCGAAAACCGTCTGCACTGCTTGAGTAATTTCAAATATAAACAAATATATCCTTTTGAATTTACACTTAAGATAGCCTTGGCTTTAATAAATCTGAAAATATGCCAAGGTCAATTATTATCTGACATATTAAATACGATTCATATACCTACTAAACTATAATGAAAAGTTATTTTAAGATTAATTTAAATATGATTACTCTACCTGAAAAAAAACTCCTTCGTAAAGTATTGCCAAATAATTTACAACAACAAATAATTAACCCTTTTGACATACTAGTATACTGTTCATGTTTTTCTGACAATTAAAGTTGCACTGTCATTTATGCAATTGTCATGTCGAGACATATGAACTTTTGCAAATAAATCTTCGATTTTGACAAAATGTGCGTTTGAAACCTTTTCATTGGCTTCATATATAAAATAGGAAGCGGTTACATATATCGGAAAATAAAGGCATCTAAAGGCCGTACGGTGATTTATGGTTGATTTCAGTTATCTTTTGAAAAAAAAGCAGTAAGAGAGAGCTGATGATTACCAAAGAGACATTCAAACTCATAAAACAAAAATAGAATGACAACGCCATGGCTATAAATACACGAAAAAGAAAAAGTAACACTAGACAAACAACATTGCACAAAACACAACGCATAAACCAATCTTTGGCGTGATCTAAGGCGATATGTAAAGGTAAGCAGAACCAGTCCCGGATGTGGAAGTCATTTGGTGATCAATCCAACTAAACCAATCAAATTCGGGGAAAGGGGGGAGAATTGTGGTTACGCCAATTGAAACATATACGTTGTCATCTATGAAACAACAATTTCGTGATGGCATTTGTAGAATATTTTAAATTCACTACTTACAAATCTAGGTTTCCTTCAGTCTTTTAGAGCAGCAATCATTAAACCAAGAAAAAAAAACCAAGCCCTGGAAATTCGTATCACTTTGAAGATAAATACTCTTTTTGGAGGTGCCGACGGAAACACATCAACTTGAAGAGGAAAACAACTATTGTAAACATATTTCAAGTTTAATCCGCATGATGCATTCAGTGTAGAATTATTCCATGGGAGAACACCATATATATACCGGAAAGGTTAATTGAATAAGAAAACGTAAAAGAACGCCACAAAACCCGTATATTGTTTCAATTTTTCAATGAAATTTGCAATTGGTATGCTTTCAATATTCTGAAAATAGGTTTTTGTTCTATTTGTGTCAAGTCATACGATAAAGAGAAAGTGAGAGATCTTTCACTGAGTGTAAGAACAAGTCTTTAAGGATGTTCATAACTATCTTGCAAAATAACAAGCTTTTTAAAAAGACTGTTATAAATTAATAGTATATAAATGAAGAAACTAAGAAGTCACAAACAAAATGAAAGGTCCGTGTTTTTATTTTAAGAGGTCTTTGAAAATTTGAGGAAAAAGATATCTGTAGATTTTTCATTCACTTAAGATTGGCGCCTTTTATTCTTATAAAAACGATGAAAAATAAAAAGGATTTTATGATAATATATGACGTTTTAAAATATATGTAATCAAATATTTGGGAAAAAAGGAAGAGGAAAATGTTTTGATGGTACTAATAGTTATTAAAGGTACCTGGATTATAATTTAGCACGCCAGACGCGCGTTTCGTCTACATAAGACTCATCAGTGACGCTCATATCGAATTAGTTGTAATGCCAAACAAGTTCAAAATAGAAGGGTATTGGGGATCCAAAATTCCAAAAAGTTGTGCCAAATACGGCTAAGTTAATCTATGCCTTGGATAAGAAAATCCTTAGTTTTCGAAAAAGTTTTGTAAACATGAAATTTATTAAAATTACCACATTATTGATTTTAAGAATAAAGAAGCCAATCGAAGCTATTGTTTGAATATAGAACACAAAATCTTTTATTTCAACATGAGTATGAATTGTAAAGTATCAAATGTATAAAAATAAAAATAACAGTTTGAAAAAATATACAATAACAAAATCTGACTGAATAGATTAAAGTTTAACTCCATTGCGGAGATATAGATTCTTACATTGATACCAGTGGATTATCGGATTTATCCAATCGAGATAGTTAAATTATCAATTTTAAAGTTCGAGCCGCCTCTATCGAGATTGGATAAATCCGATAATCCACGAGTAACTATGTAAGAATCTGTTTCTCTAATGATTAAAAAGACATTTTCTTTTTTTGTTTACCGAAAATCCCCTTCGAGTGCCTTTCACATTGCACGAAGTTGTCAATTTCATTAACACCTGTTATCATATTTTGGTTCATCCAGTCAGCCAAAAAGGTCATGACCCTTAAAATCATCCAATGATCTTCTGATATCACCAGCAACCACACGTTGATTACATTTTTTTATACAATGGGTTCGAAAAGGGATAAATTTCCATAGAATTAGAGAAACATATTTAGCGTTGGGTATAGACATGATTGATAATATGCACACACGAACATTACAAAGTAACAAACAAAGTAAACATGTATAACATATAACAAAGGTAAAATAAAACCATAACACTCATATGGGCGAATTATCAGGAACAAATATTCACATTTTTATCTCTTGCGTAACTGGTAAAAGTTTGATTTTAATCGGTAAAAGTCCTATTCATACATTGTTCAAATTTCGTTGAATTGAAACATGACCAATACCAGTCAGTCTGTAGATGGATACTTGTATACGCACCACCTAGCGCCAGTCAGATTCATGCTATTGCTTGAATTGTTTGTATCATGATTTATATATTGGAATTGTTTTAACTAGTTACGCTACAAATGACGTCCTTTACTGATAAACGTTTATCAGTGATTGTTGTACTGCATTTGAAATTCCACATTCTGCTTCGGAATGGCTAATAAGCTGATGGGTCTTTGTTCTCTTAGTCTATGTATTCTTGTAATTTTGTTACAATCGCCGTTAAGAACATAAAGTATCTAGAGGTTTTCTCAAATACAGAACCAATATTAGAAAGTAAAGAAGATGACGTTTTGTGTTTGTACTCATCATCCATGTTATCTCCACATCTCTGAAAACAGGATCCACATTCTCTGGCAGTTCGTTGTATTTCATCCATTCTGATTTACATTTCATCATGTATATCTGCTAGGAATTAACAAACACATGTATATATAATCACGGTAGTATGATCACGTGTTAAAGTCATTGCATGAGACCCAGGCATTTTTAAGACTAATTTAGGAACACGTATGCATGTATTTTTTTAAATGAGATAATTTATCTCTAAACATATATAATCTATGTATAGATTAAGTAAGGTAAAACCAGTAGCTACCAGGAAGAAATAAAACGTGATATATGACGTCATTTACAAAAAAAGTCTTCCATAACGTATACATAAATATCTTATGTATACGGGTATCCATGTATTTTTTTAAACATCAATATCTCTATAGATTTTTGGTTATCCAGTATGATCTATATATAGATTGAGTCAAATAAAATCAGGAAGAAATAAAACGTTTAAATAACGTAATTTTTAAAAGGAGTCCTCCATACCGTATACGTAAATATCATATTAAGTATACGGGTGTCTATATATTTTTGAAGGAGATAATTATCTATATTTTTATGGATATCCATTAGGATTTATTTATAGATTGAGTCAGATAAAATCAGGAATAAATAAAACGTTAGAAATAACGTCATGTTTACAATAAGTCCTCTACAACATATTCGTAAATAGCAATTTTTGATAGTCATGTCATGAAAATGAAATATAAAATGTCCGAATATTTTGTTAATGATATATGTCAATATTTTTGACATCTTTAGTAAACATTAATGAATGTATTGTTGTATGCTGCATATTATATATTTAAAACACTTGTAAGGTAATTCATCAATTGTTATCTAATACTAGTGAAAAGCATTGTGGTACTTTATGTATCATATACCCATTCACACGATATTTAAAAAATCTGTTTTTTTATTAACATAGTTTATGGATAAGTAAACTATAACGCATTTAGTATTTACCACAGATGTTAATGAAAACTGTACATTATTTAAAACAAATATAAGTTGTCCTTAAGTAGTCAAACGTCAAAAATCCTTATTTTGAAAAACAGTTAAAGGCAAATGCTAGATTAATCGTCATATGTTATTAGACAGATTTATAAATAATTTACCTGTTACATACATTTATATAAAAAAGAGATTTAATATTTTAAAATACTTTTGCAGTATTTATGAATAAGATAAAATAAAAATCAAATAATAGTATTAGGTCGGATTGTAAAGTGAAAATACTGTCAAAGAATGATTCAAAAATTAACGTTTGACACTAATTTTTTTTTAAACAAATATATGATCTGATGTAAATAGTACCGTCAACAAGGAAATTACTGTTTTTATACTATTAAGTAATGCCTATTTATATTGGATTTTTAAAATATACCCCTGCAATAATGTCACATGTAAGAGAAGCTTTCCGAACAGATTGTGCGAAAATAGGTGATTAATTCATAGTGTTGGAATGGTGTAGACATCTTCCATTTTATATACAATGAGAACAACCATTTTGTAAGTGTTTGTTCGTTTTAGGTTGTGTTTAAAAAAAAACCGATAAACATCCGTTATATTTTAAGCTACGTTTGTAAGCATGTAAGGCATGCACGTGGTCTTTTGTCATTAAAGAAAATCTTTTTTTCTTGTAAATTCAATGAAAAAAAAAAATGTACTATAAACAAATCACACGAACAAAAATCCACTCGAACACAAAACAATGGCAACGTCGATGATGAAAACCATACTTAAGGAAAATTAAATATATCGTTTAAATACAATAAACTAAAGAAGGTAAACAGAAGCATTACACGAATAGGAATCAAATAGGAATTACAATTTTATATTAATTTAAAAATGATATGTTCACGTATAAATAACTATGTGAAGCAGTTCACCCTCAGCTACGTAAATAAGATTATGTGAAAGGACGAATGTATAGACACAGAAGCAGAAAAACGAACCAACAAACGGCCGGCTATCATTATTACTTAGTTCTTTTCTTCCAAAAAAAGCAGGAAAAAGATCAAGCCTATATGAATTATAATCATTTCAACAAGGAAACATTTTCTTTTTACTCAGTATATTCCATTCCTATATCATCCAGAACTAGAAAATGCAGAAATCAAAATTACTGTTTCCTCTTTATCATTTGTTGACATGTATCTGGAATTTGACAACAGTCGTGATTTCAGTGCCATAATCTATGACTATTAGGACATTTTCAATTTTGAATATAAAAGACTCATAACCTTAGCAGCACTATACTAACTTCTCCCATGTTTGAAGTATACATTTAATATTTTGCAGCTGCTATTCAGCTAAGTCAAATAATGTCTCGTCCTTTGTCTTACAAATGTCACCGGAAGGTCCAAGCTCTAACAGAAAAGTTCTACATCGAATATAAGATAGTTTTAAATCTAAGTATTGTACATGTGTATACCAGTATCTTTTTTTAAATTTTATTTTAAATGTTATTTGTCGTCGTGGTATTATCTCTTTCTTTTGGTCGCATTGATGTGACTTGCATTTTGTGCATGCTTTCCTGATGTTCTTGATTTGTTTTACTGTACTAACATCAAATATCGTTATTATGTTGTATTTTTGTTCATTTACAATAGCATTTTCTAAACGTGTCTTAACACTAAGGTTTGAGTACACCGTGGTATAATTATTGAGCCCCTCAACTTCTTTTATTCGTTTGCTTTGCGGAAGTCACACTAAGCGTTTTACCCTGTGATTTGTTTATGTTATTTTAAGACTTCCAATTGATCAAATTTCGTTTATATTTATAAATAGTTTTAAATGTTTTGTAAAAACGGAGAGTAAAGTAAAAATCTGTACTACTTGAACATTTTTTTCCTTTTAAAAGTTTCCTTCGGTTTTAGTTTGTTACCCGCATTTATTTTCTCTCGATCGGTTTATGACTTTCGAACAGCGGTATATTGCGTTCATTTATTAATGTATGCACTAATGATTTAGTAAAGGGTATTAGTAAAAATAAATTTAGTTTCTTTATACCCAAACTATTTTTTCAACATCTTTTTTATACATTATAAATAACCATTTACATATAAATGATATGCACACTAATTGATCAAGTGAAATATAACAAAAGAATGAATTCGTATCATTATCATACAGTGAACAACACATACCAAATAGAAAATAGGGAAAAATTGACAGCTAAAAATATCCAATAACTCTAAATTTAGATATGAGTACCTTACCATATTATCAATCTATCCAGGTTGAGATAATTATATTATGATAAAATCAAACAAAAGCTCTTTCACTTCATCTTTAAATATATTGGAATTCCCTAAACCACGCGAATAACGATTATATAAACAAATGGTTAATATCTTAGATCAAATTGATAGATAGTAAACCGTACAATGGACGAATCACAAAAACGAACTTCTAAAGAATGTGGACGTTCCTTAAGGAGATTTGGAGACAGTTTTAATGATGAATACAGACAAATACCTGTATCGTCTTCCTTCATTTCAATTCTTGGTACAGCAACAGAACAGACTTCAAGATATTTGCTTCGTTTAACTGCTACAGTGGCAACTATACACGAATTTACAAAGTAGGATTTAATTGTCACTTACCAGTGATAAAATGTGCCAAAGAAAATTTCCAAGTAAATGGTATAGTAGCTGTGACATTGAATGCGAACAGTTATTGATTAACAGAGAGACAATGGACAATAACAAGAGTAGCTAAATACACTTGCCGTAAAAATCACATTCTAATATATTAACATGGATGGATGTGTTAGCGTACGTAGTTTGAATTTAAATGTAGACTGGCAAACAGACAGTGTATCTATCTGAGCGTACGAAGTTTACCTTATGATAGTAAATGTTCGTTGTAAGGATGTAAATGTCATAAAGTTGTTTATCTTGTATTGAACATATCAACTGTATTAAGACCAAACTTGTAGAAGTGTTCTGAAAACTTTGCCGGTGTAATGAATGGAGTTCGTCATATACGTGTGCGTTCCTGTTGTTTATTTTACAGAATGATTTGTTAATTAGAAACTATTATCAAAAACTATATTCTCTAGTAGAAATCGTAATGGATGTGTTTTTGACATACAATAAAGTAAAAACTAAAGACTGAAAGTGAGACTTATATATAAGCTTCGATTTTTTAAGTTTGTATCTTTGCTCTATGTTACAGTTTATCGTATAAAATAAATTAACCTGAAATAGTTGTTTTCTATAAGTTTAATTCCGTCAAAACCAAGCCTTTAAAAGCTATGAATGTATTAGACCAAAATTCATTATGAGCAATATAACACAATGGAATGAAAAATTCGACCCCCAACCCCACAACAATGTACACTAAGTATTCAAAACACATAAAAGACAGGCATATGGAAATAGACGTTTATCGGCAAAATTGTCAAACTGCAGATTAGTCAAATATCAGATCAGAACATAAAAAACTAAAACTAAGCAATTAGAACCACACAATAACTGTAACAATGTCCAGAAAAATAAACATTTTTAGATTATCATGTCGTAACGACACTGCCAATAAAACATAAAGGTCACATATGACACAGGATGCGAATGTTGGCAATAAAGGTCTTTTCAGTGATGCCTGAATAATTTAACATATAAACAAGCATGGGCATTAACTAGCACACGTTCTTCACATTGGTCTTTAAACGTTTATCAGTACATAATGGGTATAAGTAAATATAACCTAGTTGTAATTGGAGATTTTTAATACATAGTAATTGTCAGTCAAATGAAAAAAACTATTTACGAACAATTATCCACTAGGAAGATTTCATGACTGGCACATTGACAAGTTATTATTTATAGCTACAATTCCATATGAGGAAGTTTTGTTTCAGAGAAAGACTTGTTGAAGGCCGTACGGTGACCTATAGTTGTTAATGATTGTGTCATTTTGGTCTTTTGTGGATAGTTGTCTCATTGGCAATCATACACATCTTTTTTTATATTGACTTGATAGTGTGTGTGTATATTCCTGCATATAACGATTCATTGTATTCAAATACGAAGTATGGTCAAAGTATGTAAAACTCATTTACTTCAAAAGAGAGAAGAGTACTAGTCCCTCTCATTTTATTTCCAAATCACGTAAATAAAGTGGAGCAGCCGCACTTGTAATTTGATACGTCTATTTGACAAGTTCACTTCTAGTCTTATGTGGCGGGTCAATTTAGATTGATATTTTGAGCATTTGAGAACCAGTGAGCCATTATACCTTTGTCTACAGATATATGATTATTACTAATTTGTAATAGTACCTTTATCACACGATGACAATCTTTATCATACAGCGTAAAACTGTAATACAAAGGCGTACTGTCAAATATGTTGACATACTGTATTAACCATTGACCTTTCGAAACATTGATACTAATATTATAAAGGACTTGATGATATTCAAAATAAGGCCCATTTTTTATAGTTAATTTTAAATTGAATAAAAAGAAAAAACGGAAATGCACTTTTTGTTGGACGAAATGTGGATAATGAAATAATGGGAAAAGATCATAAGGAAGCACAATTCAATTATTTAAACGGAGATCAATATGTATTTGACACATATTTCTGGAGGTCGAAAATGACTCTGCAATAATATAATTAAGTTATGTTGTATATGTACGATGTATGTTTACACAAATTGAGCTGCCGGATCCAAAGTAAAGCCACATGGATGCACACATAATTTTGCAAATAAAAACAGAACTATATACCACTGTCATATAAGTGAGAAAAACAATAATCTTTCAATATCTTTTAATCAACCATTTATAATGCAGTGGTTGTCAAAGTCAGGAATTTGATAGTTGTTGTACATGTACAGTCGTTTCGTGGGTTGCCTTATTCAATAAACATGTACATACACATTTTATAGTCAAACACATCACATAAACTTGAGCAAATCACGAAAAACACTCATTCGCTTAATTTTTTTTTTAAAAACAGATGCGATATGATATTAGTTGAAAAAATTATATAATATCAAAATACCTATTAATATAATATTATCTAGATAAAACTATTTTAGGTAAAAAGAAAAAGAAATTATCATTTTGAAGTTACTTAATTTAAAAGGTAAGTCAATCGAAATGTCCTAAGAGGAACTATATGAAAGTTTTATGATTGATTAAATCAAAATTCGTCAGCTGTAAATTCTATATCACCATTTTCGTTATGTAAGAAAACGTGTTTACATTTTGTTAAGAGTTTTGAAACCTTTATGAGATTTTAACATCATTCCCTCTTTTGGTTATCTTAACAAATATATATTAATTGTATATGGCATTGAATATCATAGACAAAGATAAAATTTTCAGATGAAGACCAAAAACAGTTATAAGAGGTATAACTTATGATGTATGTTAACAAAAGCTTATAAAATCATATTTCAGCTGAACGCCACTAGTCTTTTCCCCATTCGTAGCTAATAGGAATGCAATTATGTTTAAAATCCTGCTTGTTTTTAATCATTTGCATGGTTAATGATGATTAAAATAGCATTCATACAAAAAGCATTTACAAAGAGTTTTTTCCAAAGCCAACTCACTGATTATAATAATGAGAAATGGAAACAAACTTATCATTAGATATTTAAATTTAAATAATCTTGTCATTTAAATTGTTAAACATGTGGTAAGGGCAATCGTCATCGGGAGTATATAGTACAAATCATTGACCCACAATACAACTATAGATATAGACTCTTTAAATTACTACAACTATGACTAATATACCCGATTTATAATCGTAACACAATACACCATTACGTAGTACCAGAACTATAATAATAACAGTACTTCGTAATTATTTTTACACACACATTTTCCTGTATGTTTAATGTACAAACCTTCTAGTCAATATTTTAACATGCAAATGTCTTTCTAAACTTACTAATTGTCGAACCCCATGTGCTTTATCATACTTATTGAAATGCAGAAAACATGATAAATAGAAAACAAATGTGCTTTGAAAAAAATGCATGTGCATTGTGTCACTTGTCTGGTACCGTATTTGGAAACTTGTGGGAGATTATATAAGCACAAGATTGATATCGTATAATCAATTGATACATTTTAAACCGTACAATGGACGAATCACAAAAAAAGAACTTCTTGAGAATGTGGACGTTTCTTAAGCACATTTGGAGACATTTTTATTGATGAATACAAACAAGATCGACCTGTATCGTCTTCTTTCTGCTAAATATTTGGTAAAGCAACAGAACAGACTTCAAGATACTTGCTTCGTTTAACTGCTATAGTGGCGACGATACACGAATGTACAAAGTAGGATTAAATTGACAACAGCCAGTTGTAGATCGGGCCAAAGAAGATTTCCCAGTTAATGTAAGAGTGATGACATTGAATGCATTGAATGCAAACAGTTATTCGTTGAAATTAACACAGTGACCATGTACTATGACAATAAAAAATAGATGAACGTGCCGTAAATACCACGTCAACATATTACCAGGTATACGTAGTCTGGATTCAAAAGTACAGACAGTTTATTTTTCAGAGCAGAAGATGTTTATATTATGGTTATAAAATTCGATGCAATGATATGAACACTTTACGTTGATTATATTGTATTGCACATATCAATTCAATTAACCAGAAACTGATAAAAGTGGCCTGAAAATCTTGACGTTGTTATGAACGAGGTTTAATTTATACTTGTGTGTTCCTGTTGATGTAGGAGATGTTAATTAACAAGTATTAACAACTATGATATCATGTAGTAGAAATGGTAATATACGTGCTTATGAAATACAATTTCGTTTATGCAAATGACCAATGCAAGTACTTCGATTTTGCAATTGTACATAACTTCCAGTTTTATCTTTGTGTTATGTCATCAGTTTTTGATATAAATGTATATTGATATAGTTGTTTTTTATAAGTTTAATTCCGTCAAAACCAAGCATTTGAAAGCTAAGGATGAATGAGATCTTTAATTTTTTATAATTATTACCAAAATCCAAAAATGTGATAAACTATTTTATTCATCCAAAAACCAACACAATGTACACAGAGTTATTTAAACCACCTGTTCAGATGTGTAAACCGTTCAGCATTCACAACTCATCTAAAGACCCATTAACGACAGTCAAAAAATAACATAAATATATAATCCCATGGTTGGATGATAAACACTGTGGCAATGCTATGATAGAGGGACGAAAGATACTAGAGGGAGAGTCAAACCCATAGATAGAAAATAACCTGACAACGGCATATGAAAATAGACGAAAAACAAAAAAGACCAAACAGCTGTACATAACATTGAAACCTATAGACCGAGCAACTAAAACAACACAAAAACCACAACAATTGCCTGAAAAATAGACATTTTGAGATACTCATTTAGTACCTACTTTTCAAAATAAAAGTTGTAGGTTAAATGAGGCACAAGGTACACATTTTGTCAATAAAAGTCTCCTTAGTAATGGTCGAATAATTTCACATGTAAACACACATGAACGTAAACTAGCACACGTCCTTCACATTTGATTTTTTAAAAATCGATATCAGTACACTACGTATAAGTCAATATAACATAGTAATTTTCTGTCAAATGATTTGAAAGAAATATACATCAGACAATTATCCATTTAACAAATTGCACGACTGGCACATTGACAAGTAATTATTAATATCTACAATTCCATTTGAGGAAGTTTTGTTTCAGAGAAAGACTGAACATGATATCTTATATTTAAATATCAAGCTTATCACATATTTCCTTTAGAAATAACAAAAAAAAAATCTCAATTGAGCGTTAAATGTACTGACAGGGTATCGATATTGACTGATTATTTGGTCAGAAGTGTATCATAGGTAGCTACCCCTAGGATGAAAGGCTTTGTTGTCAAGTGTACATGTACATTGATTTAAGTTTAATTGCCTTTGATGTTCATTGCACTGAACCTATTTTTGCTTGTATTAATTTTATTGTTTGTTTCGTTTTTATGCTTTTTAATTTTGTTTTTGTATATTCTTTTCTACGAAATTTGGATAGTAGTGTATTCAAATGAAGAGATGTATCATACTTGTCAATAGATACAATCATCTACCAGATTTAAAACAAAGTGGCAATGATAGGATGAGGTGTGCCAGTCAAAAATGAGAGAAAAAAACACATCGTGTAAAGCTTATCAAATGCTCGAAAAATATACGAAACGATTAGAACTAACACTTTTATTTTTTACAAAACACTTTACTCATTAGAATATAATATGAAAGACATATACAAATTACAACCACTGATTACCGGCTCCTGACTGTAAACAGACACAAAAAGAATTTAACGGGATACAACATGTTTTACACTTAACAAGAGCTCTCTTACAAACAAACAACCCTAACATTAAACAATAAAATAATACATCACACACAACGAGGCGCGAACTTTGCGATTACATTTGGGTATGAACTTTTTCAGTTGACATAATTATCCTTGCCTTTTTTTATCGACAAATGGAAAATAAGGATAATTAAAACGCACAAGATTATCAATATGGTTTTCCGTTTTAACATCTTTACTGTTCTGTCAGTAAATATATTGGTTACGATTAACAGTTTGTTTATTTTAAATGTGTTGGTATTCTTTGTTGAACGGAACAACGTATTCGCTTCTGTAATCGTTCCCTTTAATCATTATGTACCTTTAACACTAAACATTAGTGTCTTAAAAGTTTTCAAGTGTAACGCTTCCAAATCACAGTATTAAACCTAAACATAGACAGACTTGTCATTTGATACGTCTTTTTGACAAGATCAATAATAGTTATTAGTGCCACGATAAACGGAGCGTGATCAAGTTCAATAGATTTTTGTCGTGTTTTAATAGATTGAATATACAGTGTTTATGAACCATTGAGATATTATACCTTTATCTTCAAATATATATAATTATTACTAATTTGATATTGAACCTCTTGACACGAAGAAATCTTAGTGATATAGAGTTAAACTGTTATAAAATGGCATATCTGCAAATATAATCAGTATTCGTTCAGTGTCTATTCATCTGTTTGTGTTAGTGAGTCTTTTTTTGAGTTAATCCATTTCAATAAATATTTCATAGTGTATATTTCTTTGTTGTGATGAAATACAAATGTTTTAAGTAAGGACTGAGATGGGTACATATTAATTTTTTTTTGCATCCGATACATTTGTTTACACCTGTCCCAAGTAAGGATATGTGGTTATCGTTTGTTGATGTTGTTTATAAGTGTTTATAGAAAGTCGTTTCTTTTTTTTCTTTAGATAAGACCGTTGGAACTCCCATTTGAATGGTTCTACATTAGTCATTTTATGGGCCCTTAATTGCTTTCTGTTCGGTATGAGCCAAGGCTGCGTGTTAAAGATCGTTTTTTGACCTATAATGGTTTTCTTTTATAAATTGTGACTTGGCGGTAAGGTTGTCTCATTGGTAAACAAAATAGATAGACATGTATCTGTATATCTAACCATCAATACATTCAGCCCATGTTTGAATCAAGCTAATGTACAAAGCACACGATTCTTTTGAATGATCTTCCTCGATAAAAGAGGGACGAAAGATACCAGACAGTCAAACTCATAAATCGACAATAAACTGGCAACGCCTGGCTAACAATGAAAATGACAAACAGACAAAAAATAGTACAGATGACACCACATAGAAAACTAAAGAATAAACAACTCGAACCCCAACACAAACTAGGGGTGATCTCAGGTGCGCCGGAAGGGCAAGTTGATCCTGCTGCACATGTTGTACTCGTCGTGTTGCTTATTTGATTACAAATACGGTAAATAGTCTAATTCGGTAGGTCACATTTATGAAAGGGAAGGGGGTTGTAGTTACGATGTAAGGAACATATCCGATATCATTTGTGAAAAATGTGTACATACAGACATTTCCATATTATTTCATCGGAATTTGATACGGTTCTATATAAAAAAATTGTCGATAAAGCCAAGTTAATATATCAGCTTTCAATAATAAATGTATTTACATCTGCATAAAAAAAATAAGTCTCGCAACGATTGTTGTACGAGCAATTGAAATCCTACTTCAAGCAACGGAAATATATAAAACATATATTGGTCTGTGTGTTTGTTAATCGTCGTATTTTTTGCCAAAGCCTCTGTTAAGAACAACAAATTCCTAGATATGTTTTCGATCACAGAACTTATATCACATCTTTTTTTTTCTTTAACTTATTTTTTTTTTATATCAAATCAGATAGAAAAGATGATAATGATATGTGTTGATATTTATTTTCGTAGTCGTCTTCACATCCTCGAAAACATGATCCGCATTCTCTCTCAGTTCGTTGTTTTTCGCCCCTTATGTATGTTATGCATATGAATTTTTTGTTTTTGTTTGAATTATGAACCATATGTTTATATACTCAACCATTATGGTGATTGACAGACAACCTAGGAATATTTTTTTAAAGAACCAGATGTAATAGTACATTCGTTATATATATATAAGAAAGAAGATGTGGTATGATTGCCAATGAGACATCTGTCCACAAGAGACCAAAAGGACACATACATTAACAATTATATGTCACCCTACGGCCTTCAACAATGAACAAAGCTCATACCACATAGTCAGCTATAAAGGGCCCCGATATAACATTGTAAAACAATTCAAACGGGAAATTAACGGCCTTATTTATATAAAAAAAATGAATGAAAAACAAATATGTTACACATAAACAAACGATCACCAATGAATTACAGGCTACGGACTTGGGACAGGAACCTACATAAATAATGTGGCGGGGTTTAACATGTTAGCGGAATCCCAACCCTCCCGTAACATTGGACAGTGGTATAACAGTACAACATAAGAACAAACTATAAAACTCAGTCGAAAAAGGCTTAACTCATCAGATCAACAAAAATACAAGTAGACGTGGCCGGGTACCCATACATCCCGACAACAAAAATACAGTAGGAACAGATCTGAGAGTACACGCAGTTATCTGACAGCAAGTTCAAAGCCACTAACAACTAATGAAAATATCATGCATATATAAGTTATATATATCAAAATCTCTATAAACATGATAAATATAATAGTATCTAAATCTTTATATATATAGAAACAGAAAACAAAACAAAACAAATTGAAGTTACTTTTTTTTTTTAGAGTTAAGTCACAAGTTATGTCGTAAGCGGAACTTCATAAAACTTTTATCAGTCGATTACATTAAAATGTGATGGATAAATTATTTTTATGCAAATTTCGTCATGTAAGGTGTAAATGCATTATCATGATTATTGTTTGAAATCATTGTAACAGTAAGAAAAAATGCATATTTTCGCTATGTAAGAACACGCGTTTTCTATTTTGTTAAGGGTTTGGGAATGTTTTATAAAATTTTGAAAAAGAAACTTTTTTAAGTCAAATCATTCCCCTTTACGGTAATCTTAACAAATACATAATAATTGTATATTGGCTTTGTAAATCATCGACAATGATAAAACACTCTGAAAAAGACCAAACGAGATATGTGAGGTATAGCTTATAATGCAGGTTAAAAAAAATAACACATTCTAATGCAACAACGTTTGTAACGTTCATTTTGATTGGATAACGTCACTTTCTTACATGACATCAATTGACGTACGCACAACCGCAGACGGCATATGACAGATTTTAAATACATGTTTTAACGTTGTTTTCTGTCAGTTTCATTAGAATGGAGATAATAATATTGTATTTTAAGCTCCTACGGCATCAATTTGGGATTTGATGGTCGCAAATACCCGTTTACTGTCTCCGCTAACGCGTCGCCAGTAAACTTAATTGGCGACCATCAAATCCCTAATTGATGCCGTCGGAGCTTATAATACAGTTATCTCCTAAATTGCGTTTTTCGAGGGCAATCGCTGATAACATTTATGAGAAATAGAAACAAACTTATCATTTGATATTTAAATTTAAATATTCTTGTAAATAAAATAGTTAAACATGCATTAAGGGCAATCGTTATCGTGCAGATACAGTACAAAGCGTTGACCTACGATACAATTATAAACATAGACTCTTTGAATTACTACAATTATGACTACGATACCCGATTTTAATCGTTATACAATTGTTAAGAATTGCGCTAATATTAACGTACCTTTTTGCGGTAGGGCCGCTATCTTTGTGACGTCGCGTTATTGTTATACTTTATGTTGTATTGAATAGAAACGTATAATGACAGACGTAGTTCTATCTTTAACGCCTTAGATAACGTACGATCAAATACACAACGCAACGCAATAATCTACATTGGTGCCGTGACTTCAAACGGAGAGAATGGACATCAGCCGATTAAAATCCTTGAGAGCGGGGAACAAAGCAGCGGTAACAAAAGCTTAAATTAATGTACATTAAATTGCAGGAAACATGGTCATTAGACTTAAATTTATGTATTAAAAAATGCAAGGGCTTAATATTTGTGTCATTTATGTTGGATTTATCTGCCAACCTATTTTGAAAACCTGTGTGCGATCAAACAGACATAACGTTTTGCACAAATGTTGAGTAATACGAAGCAACTAGTGTTAATCCAATCGGAATTCTAAACAATTCTGAAGATTCGTAGTACAATAATTCAGTAATATTTAAACGAATCTTTATCGCTCGTCACTTTTATTCACCATGCACTCTGAAAAAACTGAATACATAGTTTAATTTGATATTCCTATTCCTAAATTTATGTAAATTTAGAGTTTATACATAGTCATGGCAAGCATAAAGAGTAACGTTTGCGTGGATAGTTCTTATTACCTAAATGGAGAACACGATTGTTACTGATGGAGGTAACCTTGCTCAGGTTTAAGGTTTTCGTGAAAGATAAACGAGCTTGTTCGAATTTTATTCATTCTTTGTCTTGTCGTTGTATTTTTTTCTGCGAATATTTATTATCTGCTTGGTAACTTCCGTCTCTTTTATTGATTTTTTTGCTGTAGTTGCAATATTGATATTTTGCAATTTGAACTAATGCAATCCACGGATTTTTTTTTATTGATTTCTATTACCAGAAAATGAAACAAATTTGAAAAAAAAACATTCTCCGTTGTTTATGTTGACACAATTTTATTATAATGGTGAGCATGTTGAACGGAAGAAAAGATAATGAATACAGAACCGCGGATTGCAGATCCTTATTCGAACCAGATGATTATTAGTATTTTAGGAGTAATGATTAATATTTCTTATAAAAACCTTGTTAGCGGTTAATTTTTTCCGTGACATTTTTATAAACCTTGTCTTAGTTTTGCTGCCCAGTCTTAAGATTTTCATGTTAACTGCATTTTTTAACGTTATTTTATTGTCGAGTGTCATACAAGTGAGAGGTTAAGCGCTATAAAACCAGATTCAATCTCCCATTTTCTAAGTTTAAAAATGTCTTACCAATTCAGGAAATTGACAGTTATTTTTGTGATTTTACTTTTTGTTACATGATTATTATCAGAATGTACTCTTATAGTCTCCAACGCCTTTTAATATTCAAATTCAAATGTGTTGAAATAAACTGCAAATGACAATATCAATATTGATTAAAAAAAACCAAGATAATCGTAAGAAGTATGTTTTTCTTCTCAAAACGATATAATAAAACAAACGGCAAAATATATATGTATTTTTTAATAATTATTTTTAGACATAAAAAACAAATGAACATTTTTTAAAAAGAAATGATCGAAACAATAACAAAAAAAAAAAAAAAAAACGATTTTGTATTTTTCACTCTTCATATTTCATCATCGCACATGCTTGTGGAGTGGAGTCGTCGTCACTTTCTACGTATGAACATATTGTTTTGGAGAAGTCTATGTCAACATAATTTGTTCTGTTTTCAATACCATGAATGTGAAACTTGTATTCGTTTGGTTTTGGTTCAAAGCTAACTTCAATATAGCTAAGTCTATCAGGACCCTAGAATAAAAAGAAGAATGCATATTCAAATAGTTATTAATATTGTACATTTGACATCATTTCCCCTCCTCTACATTAATATATTCCAATAGAAAAAAGAAGTATAGTCATTTTATTCTTTTTTATCATTTCTACCGCAGTTTTGTTTTCTGCTGTAAGTAATTCGGGTGCAATCATGAATTGGTTGACCTTTATTAGAAATCGGTTTGACAAATGGCAATGTATATGTTCAATTTTCAACACAATACAGTTGTCTAGCTACGGAATCTGACCTACCAATTAAAACTTATCACCTAACAGGTTTTAGCATTAAGATTGATGCCACATGTTGATCATAATCTGTATACCCTTCGTGAACACATTAAATCATCCCTAATTGTTGGTTATGTTCGTATTTCGGTCTTTCAGGTTGACGTTGTGTTCTCTGTCTTAGTTTTTTTTTACATATCGTGGTCATTTACTGACTTATGAGTTTGAACGTCCCGTTTGTATCTTTTGTCTCTATTTTGTTATGTTTTCTTCTATTTAAAGTTTCATTTAATTGCGACATGTATTTGACAAAAAAAAGATATATAATAGCAATCTTTATATAAACTACACGAACCTTCTTTGTCGCCGAGTTCACAGTTCCGCTAGCCTCTCCAACAGAATCTACAATAACATTCCCTAGATGATATTATATCAATTTAAAGAAAATAATTCAACTATATTTCCCAAGGTGTATCCTACAGTATGATCACAAACGCAATCAACATATTTTTGTTAAACTAGAAATAAATCTAGATCTTTGTATTTAAATTCAAACAATTGTGCGCATAATAAATTTGAAATGTGGCATATCGTTTTTTAAAGAGCAGGGCCGAATCCCCTTACTGGTTGTGTGATGTATTAAGTAGCGCTTGAGAATATTACAAACTAAGGAACTAGTTATTGTGAAGTGTTTATGTCTATGACATGAAATTCTTACTATAGAATAATTTAAATTGATAATATCTTGAATAACTCATTGTGCAGGTGGTACTGTTAACGCGATTCGGATTTTCTTTATTTGTTTCCAATTTGTTCAACTTTGATTTTATATTTTACTTTATTTGGACCTGCGCCAACAAAGTTATGACCAAAACTGAAATCGATACTACACACACGAATTGGCTGAACGACACAACATGTAAGTGTCTTTTTACACTAGCAACATGTCTTTAAAATGTTTGCTCTGAATAGTCGTTAAATTTGTCATTTCATCGAGTGTATTCTTTTTCCCGCTTGCGACAATATGAAAATAATCATTATCGATTTGACGGCCTGTGGATTGCCTTGTTTGTATCGAAAGTATTTATCATTATGATAGACTCTATAGAGCGATGGTATGGTTCAAATTAATACAAATTATGAACTTATCTATATACAATGCATGAAATCAAATACATCAAATTCAATCGACCTAGACTAGTGCAGAATCTCAAATACAAATATTTAATGTAAGAATGACGCAGCGCATGCAAATAACATGAAGTTATAACATTTCACAATCTAACCTCCATTCTCTTGACGTTTTTCCAGACAGTTTCGTTTCCGTGTTGGTGTTGTCGAATAGGAGACGATCTGTCCTATGGTAAGATTTGCTCGTCTGTCAATAGAAGAATATACAGGGACATCTAAGTTCTGTGCCACTGCATTTTGTGCCACTACATTCTGTTGTACATTATTCTGCATCTCGTAAACATCGTTTTCAACAGCTCCAACGCCAACTTTAACAATAAAGAAGTAAAAATGTAAAACTAGTTAAAAATTTATTTTTAAAGTTATTCTTACAAAAAGAGTTGTTTCAAAAATTACCTGTCAAAAGACTTCTAATTTGTGATTGCTTTTTTTATTATTATTGGCAGGCTTAATTCTTTATCAATTAAACTTAAATTAAAACAGTCAACGCATAAAACAAAATAAAATAAATTAGACATTTTATTTCTACAAATGTAGTGGTTTCAATATGTACCTGTCAAACGATTATCTTTGATTGCTTAATTGTTTCCACGTAAACATTCTTAATCATATGAACTTTACAGATTTGCAGGTACGACTTATGATAAAGACATAACACCATAATTACATTAGATGAATGTTTCATTATAATACGTTGTTCTGATTGGTTACACAACAATTTCGCTTTATTCCTTAAGCAATTGCATTACACAATAAAATGTATCATTCACTATGACACGAGGTTCCACAATAAAGTGCACACATTAAATAAAAACTTGATAAAAATCGTGTTTTCATGATCCTACATAAATAAAATGTAATTATAAGTATTGAATGCTTCGTTTTGTAACTTCGTTGGGTTGTAAAAGGTTGACTGTTGGCGCATTTTTAGAATGAAGCTCTTCTGCGCTTCATACAAAATGAGTAAAATCACAAAAATACTGAACTCAGAGGAAAATCTATTCGGAAAGACCATAATCAGATGGCAACAGGCATTTTCAAATGTATAAAATGGTGGATTAGACCCTTTTTTTTAATAGCAAAATGTACCTCATTCAACGCTTGTACACCCCGATGAAGTTACAAAAAGAAGCATTCAATTCTTATTGCAAATGCAAATAAAATCTTCTTGCAAGTGCCCAATATCAAAACAAGTTTGACCGCAAAAAAATTGTTAAAGAGAGGACAATTTATCTATATTTAAGCAAGAAATTGTCAATGTCGTTACGAATTTCAACTAGAATGAAATTTCCAAATATATATTAATATATTATCATAAAAAATCTGTGTATATATTTTGCATTACTATATAGTGTTATGTAAAGCATACCTTCGTAAATGAATTGCTGCCTTTTGAAGCAACTAAAAAAAAAACCATATGGTTATTATAACAATTTAAGTTAGATGAGAGAAGTATGCTGTACTGTTAAAACACTGTCCCCGGTAAGGGAAGCGTGTGCGCCCGTTTACATGCTCAAACCCGTCACATTATGGATATGCCTGCCCAAAATCAGGAGCCCGTATGCAGTGGTTATCGTTTGTATCTGTTTTTTATATGTGTTTGTCGTTTATTATTTTATGCATAGATAAGCCCGTTACTTTGCTCGTTTGTAATTTCGGGACAGTCGAGTATGCGGGTTAGGTTTTGCTTACTGTTGACGGCTGTTCTTTAGTTGCTTTTAATTTCTGTGTCATTTGGTCAACTGAGAGTTGTCTCCTTGCCGATAATACCACATGTTTTTGTTTCTATATTTACATTAAACACGTTATTCAAAATCAAATTGAACTTTCAAAATTGATTTGTTGTGTATATCATTATTGAAGCATCTTATCGCAATCTAATAACTCGTATTATCTAAGTCATAGGATAACAAAATGTTTTTTTCTGTAAATGAATTGTTTTAATATAGGATTCAAAGACATTTCGTATTTCTTATGGACAGAAGACAATGTAAGAAAACTTACCTAATTTTCTCAAGTGTCTTTAAGTTTCCTGAAAATAGGAAAAACACATTTGATTTTTATGAGAACAAGAGCACACTTATTTTTCTTGACTCGTTTATTTATGAATATTTTTATATAGAAAATGACAAAAGAAATCACACGTTGAGATAGTACAAACACATCATGACCTAAAAAACGTATACACTCACACTCTAACATTAAGAATGGTAATGAGGAATGTGTTTAAGGGTCAACAGTCCTACAAAAGAATAGAAAATAGTCGGATGCAACCAATGGGTCTTCATAACAGCGAGAACATATCATCGGAGGCGTGCTTCAGCTGACTCATAAACAAAAACGGGAACTTATTTAGAAATATTTTTTTTTTCTGCTTTATGTTATCTATGTATTATAATGTACCAGAGTTTTTGATTGATGAGGTATACTTTAAATAGCTGTTCCTGAATATTCGGTATCTACCTAAACACATATTCTTGTAGAATATAACATATATATAAATTATTAGAGAAAAGGAAACATACCCTTTTTATACTGCCAATACAGGACACCATTTGCTAATAAAAATGGAACAACCAACACCATAAATACAAGGTTCGCATTGTCATTGTCTTCTGTAGCTCCTAAACGAAAAGATAATTCAATATGTTCGTTACTATCTCGTTAGGTTTACCTGAACATTTTTTCATTACTGAGTATCGTAAGTATGACGCATGCATAAACAAGACGCTTTTTTGACGGACTAATTTGAGTCTAATAGTTTGCTGTGTTATGTTAAGGTGTAGAACACGACCCTCTTCATAATGATATTTACCTGTTCTGATAAGTTTCTCATCTGTCATATTACTCGCCCCTTTTAGTTTTTAGAGTACATTCGAATGAAGTATTCAGTTCCTGGAGTAAGTCCATTGATGGAACCAGTATTCGTCCTGAGATCTGAGACAGGTATTGTATTCCAGTACTGGACATCACGTCTACGATACTGGATGACGATCGACTGTGGAAATCCACCATTAAACCTTTCATGCCACTGGACAGTGACCTTATTTTTCTTAGGCATTATCTTCATAATTTCTGGTGTTTCAGGACAACCTGCAAAAGCAAATACATCTCATTTTTACGAGATGATGTTCTTAGTTTCTTATAGCATTATCTTACAATGTTTCATTTTGTATAAGTGTTGAAGGAATGCACTTGCCTCTGCAATAGTAAAGTCCTTCAGAATAGAAACCTTATCAATATCACAAACTGTCACAATATCTTCACAAAGTCATGCAATTGTTTTTAGTGATTATGTGAACGGCGTTCTATTTGCAAACGAAATTAACAAACAGTGGAGTGATATTTTCAGGTTCATTTAAAAACAAGATAAATTTGAGGCAACATCAATCTTCATTGACTGAACCATTAATTAGAGGGATAGTAACGATTTTCTAGTGAATTTACATAATAAATGATAACAATATAAGGAAAATATTACAAGAACAAATATGATTGCTTACTTGCCGAACGAAAGTAAATGCTGAAGTTCGCTGATCCAAACTTATTTCTCAGTGTTATTATATATGAACGGAAGTCATGTTTATTTTCTATGTTCATTGATATGACCAGTCTACTTCCATTCACAGTTACAGTGTTGTTGTATACTTTGTCCATCAACCTCCAAGTTTCCAGAGTATAATTGTCGTTAGAATGAATCTTATCCTCACCTATAACAGTAAAGTTCATAATCTCTGGATAACTAACGAAGTCAACTGTAAGGTTTCCAACTTGACCTTTGATTCCGTATTGTGTGTTATAGTTGGAGGTTACAAAATACGGTTTCCCTAGAAAAATAATTAGAGAGGTTAATGTCTTTTTAAAAGCAAATTATGTACATTATTTATTATTCAAGAAGAACAGATTTTTATATTAATTTGTTAGATCAATTCATTGTTAAATCTTGTGTTCCAATACATTAAAACATCGAAATTAGATATTTACATACTTTTTAATACAACACTCGACACAATAAGATAGCAACAGTCATGCATTGTTGAAATGCACTTCTGATGACAAATTTGGTACCGTAAAAGTATTTTTGTGTTGTGTTTTTATTTTGTCCCGATCCCTTAACAAAATTGTTGAGTTATTAAAATTACTCGACAGTTAATTGATTTTAATAAAATGACTGAGTAAAAAATACTCACCTTGTGCTTTGAGAAAAAATTCTCCTCGAACGAAAGGGTTGCTACCATTCAACGACATATTATTAGAAGCGCGACAAATATAAAGTCCTCTGTCGTGATGGCGATCTGTTTCTCCTGTGGTGGTTGGAAGTATAAGTCTACCACTGCCATTGTCCGGCAGATATCTAATAAGATCAGAGGTGGCCGACCTATGTTCCCACTGTGTAAAGATGTAGTGATTTGGTACTCCATGAGCTATGCAGTTTAATTTTCTGTGATTGCCACAGTCTTCAAATGTGACCTGTACCGTTGGCGGATCTGTGAATTTACAAACAAATTATATGTGGTAAATGGAGGCGACAATAGTTTACCAATGCTAAAATCTCACAAATCGTCATTTATCTCTTCTCTATGACAGAAAAAAAATTAAACGTTTTACTTAATCATGGAGAAGGTTCTTTAATTTGTAATGAAACAAAATAAACTACATCATTATGTAAATCAGCAATATATGGTGAAGATATATGTTTATATTAAACACTTGATATAAGGTTATAGTTTAAGTGCACCGTAATAAAGTCAAAATGTTTGCATTTGTTTCATTTGCAAAGTTAAATCAAGGTGTTTTCCTGTGGTACGATTGTAGGGATGAGACGCAAGGTTTAGTACTGTCTGCAAACACTCACGAGGTGCTTTCACCTGATATTGAATATTGAACAATGGCTATCGTTAAGGCTAACAGACTTATTATGGTCGTTATCTGAGTGAAATGACAATAGTATCATACAAAACAAACACAGACGGTCAAAACTTAACATAGGCATGTTTTAGTGTTTTGTGACAAATTATTAAAAATCATTCTTGTTTCAATTTATTGTGGTCTTTTTAAAGCTAAATAAATGTTATTTCCTAACAGGCTGTATTACTATTTTTGCCAACATTTTGTCCAGAATCCAATGACCATTGTCGTAAAATCTTTAATATCGGAAATCGTGCGATTGTATAACTTCTCATGCAATTCATGAAAAATATGCGTAGAAACATTATATGCAATTATGTAGATATCGGCAATTTGATAATGTTTTATTGTGAAATTAACAATCATGGAACTTACAGTATACTTCAATTGTAACGATATCTGATGCGCTGCCTGCCATATTTATGACAGTGCATCTGTACTTCCCTGCATGTTGCCTATTAATGCTCTTAATGTTTAAATACTGTGATCGCTCATCCAGTGGACTTTCATGTTCGAATCTTTTCTCCCATTTCAATTCTTTTACATCATGGTTTGAACTGTAGTTGCAATACAATGTCAAATCTTCTCCTTCCAGAACGCCCAGTGTTGTATTCAAAGAAATCGAAACTATTGGCGGCACTATAAATAAAATAGTACATACATACGATTGAAAAAAATGTCAACACTAAATGACTGAATAACTAAAATACCCTCAAAATGATATCAAACAAATAATGATATCAAGCATCATTATAAATTGTAACCAAGGCTTCACCAACATGTTTTAAATGTATGATTTTGATTCAGAAAGCATTTTTACCTAATTATTCTTTATATAAATATAAGAAGAACCTCGACATTGAGCCTTGGCTCACGCTGAACAACAAGCATTATATCGCCCAAAGCATGACAGGGGTAAAACCATTTAAATGGGAACACCAATGGTCTAATGTATACAAAAAAAAACCCCAAAAAATGAAACTCATTATGAACCACAGTAGTAGTTTCATTATTAATACTGTAAACGTAAAAAAAATATGCTGATGAAGACATTTCATTTTATAACATTCCCGCGGTAAAATTGTTATTAATCTGGAGTGTTAAGTATCGACTAAAACAACCATGAATGCCACGAATGTAACTATATTCATAAGTACTTACTGTATACAAACAATCGAACAGTGCGCTCGATAACATATTGTACGATTTTGCTTTTCGTCTCACATGTATAATTTTGCAAATGGTCTTCTTGCTTTGGTATGAACGAATAGACCAACAACGATGATGCTTCTTCCTCAAGAGTTTTATTGTTAACCATCCAAACTAATTTGCCATTTGGAACCCCATGAATAACAGTACAACTTAACTCCAATACACGATTGAGATATCCGTACACAATGTGTTGAGAACCTTCCTCTACTATCGTTAGGTTGCTGGGACTTTCTGAAGTATATAATATATGTTTAAGTTTTATTAATACTTAATTCCCCGCAAAATAAACTCAAATATATATAGTATTGACAATGAATCAATCACACTCTCAGATACATTAAATCATTAAAATATAAAGGATTTATAAGTTTTATCCAACATAAAATATATTTTCAAAAGAGATATTTTTGTTAAAAGAACGATACCACATGTTCCATTTAGGATATACAAAGTTAAGATAAAATTTACAGTAATCCGACTACAATGTGTATGTACATTATATCATATTAAACGTTGAGAGAAATGCAGATGTTTCATTCTTAAGCTTTTAATTCTATAATAAGAATATTGTTGTACTGTAAAACTTAATCATAACATATTTGTCTTTTATGATAAATGTAAATATTATAGCCCTGCAAGTGAAAACAAATAAGTAACTTCTTTTATACAAGTACATATCAGTAGTGCATTTAAAAATAAAATGTTAAAACTATTTCATTGAACGTGTTAGTTGATAAACTATGACTGGGCAAGAACTCATCACAGGAACCGGGTTATACTTTGGTATGCAAGACGAATGTTTTTCTGCACAAAATCGTCCGTCAGTTCACCTCCCATCCACGATTAAAAAAAGAGAAAAGAATAAGGAAAGCTGTCGAAATTCATCAGGTGCTTGTGCAAAAATCTTATCTTTACACAGCCATTTAACCACCTGCAAACACAGAAAATGTATGAAAATATTGAGCAAACGATTGTATATTGGTGTAATAAAAAACCCCAACACGTTTATTAATGTCTTGCGTCCAAAGCACTTTTCTGGATTTACCTTCATCAGGGACGCTCACAGCTAAGCATTTGAAATACGAAGATATAAAAGTACAAGTACTGTTGAAGAGCTATATGTGAACATAATAACAGTTGTTCCAATAGCTATAGAATAGTATTATAAGAGATATTTTTATCAAAAAAGAAAACTTTGGAAAGAAGGAGATTTTGAAGTATATATAAACCTATTGTAATGACTTACTTCCTACTGTCAACGTAAAGAATTCCTCCCCGCCACTGCCCCTAACACATTTGTAGTTCCCTTCATCTTCACTGGAAAAACGTCGAATTTTCAAATTATACTGATGACTTCCATTGACATGTATAATTGTTAATCTGTTGGATTTAGAAAACCTTGGATTTATCATATCTCCATATCCGTATGTAGAATAATTTTCTGGTCCCTGCCACACTATCTGTTCATTTAAAAACTGTTCACATGGTAAAACGACTGTGTCATTTTCAAAATGGTACAAAACGGTTACTGCCAACAAATCTGTAATAGCATTACTTTAATGTTTTTAAAATATCAAGACACCATAAATATTCGCTATTACTACATATACAAGACAGATAAGTATGCGTATAGTGTGTTTCTACCAAATAAAGAATATTTAGACTATGCCAGCGTATTGGTATTGTATACATTGTGCTGTACTTGCATACCTTAGAGGGGAGGGAAAAACACATCCCACTTCTGGGTGCTCGATATTTTCCTGCGTAAGAAACCCATTAGTAGCCTAGTGCTTTTTTTCTGGTCTTTAGTCGGATTGTTATCTCATTGCTACACATTCCACATTTCCATTCTTTATTGTTAATATCAACAATGTTGCTTCTTCAATCATATCATTACCCGACAATACAATTATGTGATGTTGTTTAAATCTGCATCGCGACAGAATAGATGGTACAAGAAAATATATTCAAATTAGGTGATGGCAACAAATTACCTTTCCAGTCCAGCCGCTTACAGAACAGTTTAACTTACAAAGAAACATGCTAGTACGTAGAATACCATCAAGTGCCAAATAGATACAAAACAGACGACTGTTGAGTTGAAAAGAGAGGCGAAA